>BEXV01003484.1:3734-15013 GCA_003118195.1 Hemicentrotus pulcherrimus | reverse complement strand
GGATCCGCCAATGCTAGATATTTTGCATAAGCCCTCTGTCCGACCCCCCCCCCACCACTACCCCTCCCTCCTAGACTGGTGTATCGACATGCTATACAGCTAGCTTTAATGGCATGATGAAGATATCTGCAAAATAGATTCATACCCTATGTACTATTATAGGCCTACAAAATTACGTTAAGTTCACTTTAATTGGCGCTTAGTTATATACCGCAAATGAGTTTTTTGTTAAATTATGGACTGAGAAAGATATCTAGAAAGAGAGAAGTGGAAGGGAAAGAAATGGAGAATAGTGGAGAAAGAAGGGGTGAAATATAAGTGTAGACCTGATGCTTTACCCTTCCAAACATAATAATGAAGAAAAAAATGCTCTATTGTCCAGGATTCTATACTAGAGAGGATCTCTAACATAATATTAAATCCATCACTAAAAGCTAAGTAAGTCGCCCTCTATAGACAAAATAATGGTGAATACCGCCATGAAGTTCAAAGGTGCTATTCGCCGCGCGTGATCTCTGTGGGAAAACCCACTTCCATATGTATAGGATGCCTTAACTGCATTCACAGAATATCCACTCAGGCGTGATTTTACTATTTTAACCCCGGGTTATAACCATACTTGTATTCTGGTACATATTTTGTATAGAGAATTGACAATAATACTTTTTTTTCAAAGTTAGGCGCACTACTTTCGACACATATTTTTAATTAACGTGAGAAATTGGTACAGGACTGCATGCAGCTAGGAAGCACTTTTTGCTTAGACTCATTGGTAAAATCTACTACGTCAGAGCATAGAGTTTGTGCTTATACATGAACTGACTTTTGGCTTCTATAGTACACGTTAGCTGATTACACTTTTAGTTTTATTGGTTATTGGATTATGCGTAGATTGAGCTCGTGTTTGTAATAAGCCAGCACGCCGATATTGGTACCATGGCTGAGAAGACTGAGGAAGAGAAAGCTCCGTTGTCTTCACACAACCTGACGTGTCCACTATGTCTTGATGTCTTTGACGAAGCAACCATCCTGACTTCATGCGGACACACCTTCTGTCGGAAATGTCTCAAAAGCTATGACCTGTCCCACCAGGATCTCGATCACATGATCTGTCCTCTTTGCAGGACGATCACCAAGTTGTCTGCGAAGCGTGTCGATGATTTCCTCACCAACGTGACTGTCAACGGACTTGTAGACGATTACCACGCCAAGTGTGGAGGAATGAACGCTGTCCTTGAGATGCCTCAAAAATGCACTGCTTGCAAGTTTCAGCAAGATGCCGTCTCGTTCTGCTGTACATGTAATAACTACATTTGTGATAAGTGTCTGGATTGTCATCAACATCTTACAGTCTTTGAAGATCACGAGATTGTATCCATACAGGATATCATCAACGGGAAGGCCAGTATTTATCATCTACCCGAGAAGTGCTGCATCCACAAACAAGAGAACAAAGATATGTTTTGTGAGGATTGTAAGGTCCATGTCTGTCACAAGTGCGTGATCGTCGGTCATCAATATCACAGCATCAAGAATCAGGCTGACTTCGAGCAGCAGTTACGTCTTAAGGTAAGTGGATTCAAAAGATAATTGCGTTTGGTTAAGGCCTGACAAGACAATAGTGGTACTCATATAATTCGGATAGGGGAAGGTATCATAGGCACCGGAAGTGGGGACAGAGTGGTTTGATGTCCCCACATTATTAAAGTGGGGGACAAAATTGATTTCCGCCCTCTGGGGCCCACTCGCAAGGAAAAAAGAAGAGGAACATTACATTTATTATCCCCTCGCCGACGAGGTCGGAGGGGTATAGAAACGCTGCTGTCCGTCCTTCCGTCCGTGTGTCCGTCTGTAACAAATTGGTTTCCGATCGATAACTTCAGTAATGTTTGACGGATTTTAATGAAATTCGATATGAATAAGGTACGTGATATCAAAATATAGGCTTAGTTCGATTGTGGAGTACGTAGGTCAAAGTTCAAAGGTCATAGCTCATTAAATTAATATGCGAATCTGGTTTAATTCCGATCTATAACTTTAGTATCGATTGACGGATTTAAATGAAATTTGATATGAAGGTTCATGGTATCAAAACACATCCTAAGTTAAATTTCGGAGTATGTAGGTCAAAGGTTATAGCTCATTAAATATGCGAATCTGGTTTCCATTCGATAACTTGAGTAATGTTTGACGAATTTTAATGAAATTTAATATGAAGGTACATGGTATCAAAATGCATGACCGGCTAGCTTAAGTTTGATTTCTGAGTACATGTATGTAGGTCAAAGGTGAAAGGCCATAGCTCATTGAATGTGCAAAAACACCTAATTATATATGTGAAAATGTTGTTAACTTCCATGCCTAATAATATAATAGTATAGTCCAATGGAGGTAATTGTTCTGATGTATAATTTTGTAGCCTGCGAGGGGATGGTACGCTTTGCGTTGACTTGTTTCCTATGCATCAAAAGTGTTCGAGTGCTCTGAAAAGTAACTTTTCACCATCCTAAAATCAAAATTTCCCCCACTTGGTTCTTACGCTCCCTCGAATATTGATAGACCCGGTGTTTGTTTTTGTTTGTAAACCCTGTCTTCAATAAAAACACCGCTAGCATGGGAGAATATATATTCCTATCTATAAGAGTGCTAGGGTAAAATTAGACCCCCCCCCCTGCCCCTTGACAATACAAATAGATATAAGCTGTTGAAAATCCTCTAAAAATGTAAAGTTTAACCATTCCAAAATCTAAAATTTGTCAGATACGGGTCGCTACCTTCACTTACAAATTAATAAAATTAAGTGTAAGCCTATGGTTAAACTATAGAAAGAAAAAAACCTCACAAGACAAATTGGGAACTCACTCATGAGTCTGTGACGTCATTGCCTCACTATCCACTCTTTTCCCCCCTGTTAAATCATGAAAAATGTGAATTTTGATAAACTATTAATATAAAATCAATAATTATGAATATATAAGTATCAATCTTCAAAGTTCATGAAAGATTTTGTGAAATTTCATGCACGCAATATCATACAAATCACGTAATTTGGACAAAGGCATGGGGAAATCAAGTTTTTGGGGATTCAAAGGGAAATTAATTGGATTAAAAAATATGAAGCAATTGTTAAATATTGAGGACATGACGACACAGACTGATAACCAAATTGGCAATTTGTGTAGTGATTTCCATTGTTCCATACTTTTTCATACTTTTTCAAAAGTTTTTTTTCAAGTTATCCGACTTTACTCAAATTTGTTTTGCTCTGTTTCTCTTGTTTTTTTTGTTTTTTTTTGCATCTATTAAATACAACTTATTTTTAGAGTGGACTTAGTCTTGAAAGGTATGTGCATACATTACGAAATTGGCTTAGGCATAGGCTACATCTCATTCTAAAAAAAAAAGTTTTTTCTTCCACTCTGTTATTTGTTTTGTTTAGGTGAACGACCTTGTCCATCGTTGTGCCGCTAAGAAATCAGAACTGGAAAAAAACATTCAGAATGTGGAAGTACAACGCCACGAAGTATACAGTGCCGTGCAGAAACTACTGGAAGATGTCGGTCAAGCCTACAGCTTCAAGGCCAAAGTACTTGAGGAAAATCATCGAAATCTCATAGAGCAAATCAATGTAGTAAAGCGGAGTTTCGATGACGACCTAAACGTCTTGAAATCCAAGGATCGACAGAGGATCAAGAGTGTTTATAGTTCAATAACTCTGGTAGCTAATGGCAGACTGGGTCGCCTTGAGACAGACAGTCTGTCTGCTCATACCTTGCTCTGTGAGGAGCTGGATGCCATGCTGAAGGAGGCTACTGATCACACTTCTGCGGCAGCCATTACAAAGAAAGCACAGGAGAAGAGGTTCAAGCCCGCAAATGATACTCGTCTTGACCTCGGGAGCATCTCAGAATCAGATCCCAACTTGCAAGTCATTCAGTGTGTAGATCTACGGGGATGCATGAGGGGAATGACCGCGTACTCTGATGACAGTGTAGCTATCGGATATATTGATGCACATGGTATAGATATCATTGACTCAGCTGGTAAAGTGCAGCAGTATGCAAACATACCAAGTAGCATGGATTGTTATGACCTTGTGTTTCAACAAGACAGGTCGTTATGCATTTCGACGCGTGGCAGAGAAGTACACAAATATTCTCCCTATGGATCCAGGAAATCAACCATCCGCTGTCCAAATAGAGTAGCCACCAGCATGCACGTACTAAACAGAAGTCCATCAGATGAAATCCTCATCGTCAGCGATCAAAAACAAGTCCATATCTATGACCCGACTGGATCCACTCTCAAACACATTGTTCCAACAAAACACAACATTACGGGCCAGGTATCTGCTACCAGGTCGGGTTTGATCGTCACGAGTTCATGTCATCACTCCAGTCCAAGCGTGGTGACGGTCTATGACAGGGATGGAAATACTGGTAATCCTCTACAAGCTGCATCAGACAAAGTCTGCCTGTTTGCTGCCCCGGGTGAGCAGGACAGGGTGTATGTAGCGGGTGTTGATCATGAGAGTTGTAACGCGGTGATCGGGCTCTATGACCTTGATGGTCTGAACCTGAAAGAAAGAGTTCAGTTTCAATTGCCCAATCTTGGTTCTACTTGTTGTTACTTGGTTTCCCTCTCACCAGACGTGCTCGCTATTGCTACTTACAGGAAGTTGTATTTTATCAAAGTATTACTGTAATACATCTCACACTCTGTATAACCTTTATTGGTAGGTGGCGTATATAAATGTATCTCTCTAATCCAGCTCTTTTCTAATGTCCAACGGCACTTCCTGGTAAAAAAACGAAGCCTTCTGATTGGTTAGAAATTAGAGAAAGGTGATCAATCACATCGCGAGACATTGTATATGCTGCACAATGCATTAAGACAGTGGTCTGGTACTTCACCAGTAGTACTTGCAAAAATTATCTCTAGTGTATAAATTGTGTTGTAATCCCACTATTCTTTCAAAAGAAATGCAATTCATCATGCTCTCGCACCTCTTTTCTATCGTTGTTTAATTCTCTTTATTTATTTCTTTCTCCTTTAACTCACAAAAATTCTCTCTTTCCCCCATTTTCCATCTCTTTTTCCATTTCCATCTCTGGCTACATGCCTGGCGAGAGGGACCCCATATTTTTTTGTGTCGTAATTCTGAAATGAAAGTTAATTTTGAATTTTCTTATCGCTTAGTTTGATGAAAAATAAAAATATCTCCTCTCAAATTGGCCGAAAACGTCTTTATCTTCTTGTAACTAGTGATTTGTTCTTAAATTAAAGACAACGGGTCCTTTTACGGAAAAACGACAAAGAAGTTTGATTTCTCGTTAAAATCATTTGCATGAATAGAATTAGATGGTTTGTGTCAATTAGATGAAAGATCTTTTAAAAATAGTATTCTTAATTACAGCACGTATAGACTCAAGTATGTTTTCATTTCAGAGTTATGGTGTGACACAGTTAGGGATCTGTTATATCTCATTTCCTTCCAGACATTTTCATCAATTAATATTCTGAGGGAGAAATGTCTGGTCGGAGGTGTACCAACATATTGATATGGTTGTACGTCTGGCTTCCCTGCAAAACAAATGTCAACACATAACACCCATCCTCAAAGATTTATATTGGCTCCCAGTTAAATTCCGTATCCAGTTCAAAATTATTTTGCTATCCTTCAAATCACTCAATGGTCTGTCTCCAGAATATTTCTCTGATCTTGTCTTAAATAAAAAAAAATATGTTCCATCAAAGTCTTTGCGTTCTGCATCTCAAAACCTCCTCGTAGCTAAGAGAGGCAGAACGAAAGCATATGGTGATAGGGCTTTCACTCATATAGCACCATTTTTATGGAATTCCCTCCTAAACTAATCCAATATTGAAACATTCATATCTGAACTCAAAACCCATCTTTTTGAATTAGCACATCAATAGTACTTAAGGATAAGTAATGTTGTATTCTTTCTCTTTGAAAGCACTTTATTGTTTTCTATAAATGTTTCTGTTTCGTCAAACGTTTATGATCGTGTTATACTTTATATAATTATGTATATTGTAGGAATGTAAAGCGCATTGAAAAGTCAACAGACATGAAATGCGCTATGAAAGAACAAAATATTATTATTATTATCATTATTAAATCCACTTCTACCCGAACATATTTCCGTAACTTCTAGCCAGCATATAATTATCATTCATCCCTAATGTGCCAGCTTGTAGAAAGTAGATTTAATGAAACCCTACAAATGCTCTTAACATAGAAATTAAATATGAAAGATGAACAAAAATAATGATTACATATTATGCTTTTTTTTTATTTACAAAAACACCAGGTTCCACAATGTGAAGATATCACAACAAACATAGATATGTCCCTATGACATATTTGTTGCATAAGGATGTGAGGAGTGAGAGTGTTTGCACGAGTAGAAATCTGTCAGCATGGATAATATGCCAATGATTAAATGCCCAAGAGATCCACATCTATGTGAACAAATCACAGGAAAAGATGCTCTGTTCATGAAAATTTCATGAAATTTAATATCCAAACACAACTTTTTAATATCATTTTCATGGGTAGTATTATTTTGGTTTGTACATTTTCATTTTTCTTTATACGCCTGTGTTCTTGTAATTTTTTTTTGTTTTCTGAATATTTGTATGTTATGACATGTGTTATCTTATAATTGTACATGTAATTTTTATATTGCGCACTGACCTACAGAAGAACAGCTTTTGGCTGAAGTTGGTGCCGTGCAAAAATAAAATAACCGAACTGAACTGACGCAATGATGAAAAACAACAACACTATCATTAACATAACATTAAAGCAGGAAGCAAACAGGAAAAAGCTTTATCACCATTTGCATATTTGACAGCTTTGTCAAATAACAGCATTCATGACGTACGAAAGGGCGTTACCTTCATTTCCCTATTAGTCTGAATGTAGGTAAAATCATGCAAGAGGGGTTGAGAGAGTGTGGATGTCTTTCTTTGCCATCTCTTCTTCGCCCTGGGTTGCGCTCATTCTGGCCTCACTCCCCAAGTACCCCCACCCACGCATGAAAGAATGATACGGGGATTGTGTTTTTTCATCCATTCCTCAGCCTTTGTGGGGCTCAATCCATTTCTGTCTTCGTAAGACTATTTCCCCAGCTGATACGCACACCAGGAAATAAAATAACGAACATAACCGGAGATCATAAAAATATATATTTAACAAAACCGGCCACAATTCGACCTTATTACGTTTAAAAAACTCAAATGTTACCGATTGACCTATACTTGATTAACAAACTATATTATGTAATATATTATATTATATACTACATCATATATATTTGATATCACAGCATATATATTTAATATTATATGATATCATAATATATTCTCATAGTAATAACATATTGTTATTGATCATGATCATACCTTGTCACATCATTACTACATCACATCGCATCTTTTCATGTGTTATGATATCATAATAATTATTATATCATTATCTCTTTATATAAAATATTATATTCTTGCATCACACTATTCTGGCCCGTCTCCTTGGTCCAGTGGCCAAGACATTGGCGTTCAAATAGGCAGTGACCCTTATTCGATTGCCGACAGAGTCATTTTTTCCACATTCGCAATTAATTCGAAAAAGGAATGAGAGCAACTAAAAGTATTTAGGAAATCAATATATTCCCTGGCGTTGGATTTCTGTTTCGTCTTCGATATTATTTCTTTCTTTCAAAGTAGTCTTTCAACCTTAAATTCCTGCAAAATTCAAATCCATCTTATTTTACGAAACTGCGGACGTAGTAAAAAGTTAATTTCAAGGATTTGTATTTCATTTGTTTTAATCAGCACTAATATACTCTCTGAGAGTAGGTTGGATAGAAAATTTATGATGAACAAATATGCATCAAACTTGACACTTCTGTAGCGTGGCTTTCCCACGCTACAGAAGTGTACCTTATTGTTAAGGGGAAAAGGTATTGTTAAGGTGCGATCGTAAACAGACAGCAAGGTGGCAATTTATTTGTTTAGTAATACGAAGTTCAAATTCAATAACCAACAGATGGAGCGTTCTTTTTTATACAAATATTGTTGTATTAACAGTCAACTATGTTTGTGTGGAAGGCAAACTCCCTTACTGCACAAGTGACTGGTGTGTATTTAAAAGGTCATGGCAATCTAACAAAAAATATATATTAATTTCATAAAGCCTTTCATTATTTTCAAAGTGAATGTTCTATTAGACTGGAATGAAATGCAACCTCTGTATAATTGAATAGGTATGATTTTGACAATGATTTATTCCTGATAGATCTAGATAATACACATTCTCAGATTTCATTGAATAGTAGTTCGATAGAGTGTTTGTTTTGCGTGACTTCTAAAGCATGTGAGTGCTACTATGCTTATCGACCAGGGGACCTACGTCCTTAAGTATGTACGCAGCAGGGACCTCTCCCCTGGGCCCCAAAATAGATAAACAAAAAGTTGGTACGTTAATTTTACCTTTAAAAAAAAAACAGACGGCCCCCCTGCCCCCCAAAAAAGGTTAATTTTTCTTTTTTGCTCAGNATAGTGCTCACTACCCCGCCTCCCCCCCCCCTCTTCCTTCCTTTCGGCCTGTCGAATGAAGATATCTCAGGAATTGGGCCCCCTCCCTCGCCGCCGACTGGATCAGCCCCTGGCAACAACTGGTAGTGGTATGAACTTGAAATACAAAGTTAACTCTTGTCCTTTATGTCAGTAATTTTTTTGAGAGAACTCAACGTCTTCAAACACTCGACATAAGACAAGTCATGCCCTTTTCTCTCCTCCCTCTTTTCTTTTTCTTTCTCTCTTCTCTTTTCTTTCTTTTTCCCCTCCTTTTTCTTTCCCCCTCCCTTTTCTTCTTTTATTTATTTATTTATTCATCTAAATATATTTAGACAGGCACACAAGATCAGAAGTAAATCTGTTGTTCATCTTGTACCTGGTGTTAAAAACATCATATAAAAACATATTGCTCCGGTTGTTTCATTTTCGCTCGCTGTACGCACTACCAAACTAGAAAGATTTTTTCACCGGGGGTGCTGAGATATATGTATATTCTTCTTCTTTTTCTTCTCCTTCTTTCTTTCTTTATCTAAGTAATTATGTCAAGGTGCATTTCCCTGTCTCGTTATAATATGTTCGTCTGATTGATTGATCTTTTTGAAGATTAAATAGCAGGCCGGGGGCGAATCTAGCTTTTTGCTAAGGGGGTTTGATGGAGCATCGTCCACGAGCCGCAAAGCGGCGAGGCGATTTGTTTTTGTGGGTGCTAGATATCAAACCCCGGTAAATGATGTTTTCCTGGCATCTACTGACACAGTGGAGACCATTCAAATTCAAATTCAAATTCAAATTTATTCATATTTCCAACAAAACATTACAAATCAATTATAAGCATTTATAACATATTTAAGAAAAGCAGTGCATGATAACGTCTTTTTAAATCAATTGACAGTTTAAACAGTTTGACCCAATGACGATAAGCCGTACAGCGGTGAGGCGATTTTGGTTGTTGCTATTTTGAACCCACCAGGCCCTTAAGTGATGTTTTCCTGGTATGTTCCAACACTATGAAGTCCATAAAAATCAGTGCATGATAAATTCTTTTTAAATCAAGAAGCAGTTTAATACACAGTTATTTCCAGATTTATCACGTGTTTGGTTAAGTTACCAGATGAGTTGAGTATCTTCTCACAATATTTGCACTTGAAAGGTTTCTCTCCAGTCGTGCGTTTTTTTTTTCTTTTTTTTTTTTTTTTTTTTTTTTTTTTTCTTTTTTTTTTCCTTCTTTCCCTTTTTTTTGGCCGCCCAAGGGGGTGGTTTAAACCCCCTAACCCCCCGTAGATCCGCCCCTGAATAGGTTTCCTTGGCAATTCAAGAAGGAACAAAAAAATCTACAATCTATTAGCTTAATGTGATCATCACTTCACAATCACTAAGAGACAGGAACACAATGAATAAAACTTAGCTGACCTTTATGAAATAGTACCAGCTTAAACATAGCTTCAACTTTATTACAGCAATCAGTCTTCGCCACTAAATAATAATTATCTATCTACGCGGCAGCGTATTATGAGGCTGAGCCTGAACAACGTTTGTAACAATACAGTTTATCAAGTTCTCAATTCTCAAATATTCAGAAAGATACATTTTTACTTCAGCGATGTTTCAGTGTGTAGGTGTTTATCTTTGTATTCAAACAACACTTGATAATTTATTTATAATTCAACAAAATGTTTAAGATGTTACGTCATATGATGCACAATATTTTGATTATTCAAACTCAATTACTCATGGCATGAATCTCAGAGAGTTGAGAGTTTGCGAGAGAGAGTAAGAAAGTGGATGCATCTCTCCCATATCTTACTACATCTTGTATTCTTGTAGGAATGTAATCATCTTCGAGCATTCATTTACAGATCAGCAATGATATGAAATGTAGTTTAGTTCTGGAGAAGAAATATTCGTCTTTAGGTATAAGTAAGTTCATAATGCCCCACTGCTTGGAATAATTTTCCACTGGATATTCCTTCATGCCCTTCGGTTGGCCCTTACAAGAGAAATTCAAAGACCTAAAACAGTATGTGTATTAATTTAAAACATGGTACCAGCAGAAAAATCTCTATACATGATATGAAATTTCACAAGGCTTTGCGCTAAAAGCAAGTAAGTATAATATATTTGGCATCATTTTTAACTGGAATGATTACTAATGATGTTGCTCCTTGAATTGTAATCATATTATTAATTTGATTTTGCAAATGAAAAGTTCTGTCTCGTTTTGCGTAACGAGTCGAAATTCTGTTTGTGCCTCTCTTTGCATTCATCGAAGAAATCGTCCTGAAGGTTTTAACAGTGAAACTATTTACTGAAAAGTTAATACATGTAATTTGTTAGGAAAAATAATGAAAATAGATAAGCGAATTATCAGTTAACATAATATTTAGGACTTAGTATCACCTGACATGTACAAAGAAATACTAAAAACCTGCTTCGGTTAAAAAAAAAGGGGGGGGTGGGAAGGGAAAGGAAAAGAGGACAGCTAAAAGGGAACAAAAACAGCGAAGAAGAAAAGAAAAGGGTGAAAAGAATAATAATAATAATAATAATAATAATAACATTTATAGGGCGCTTTATACAGATGTTTCTAAGCGCACAGGTGGTACTGTCTAACTTTTAATTATTCATCATGTTTAATACCTTAAAAGCAACAAAGTAAAAATGAAATATTACTAATA
>BEXV01003483.1:11150-21454 GCA_003118195.1 Hemicentrotus pulcherrimus | reverse complement strand
CAATACAATTTGAGAATGTAAACTATTATCTAGATCTATTAGGAATAAATCATTGTCAAAATAATTCCATAAATTGGGTAAACAAAAATAATATTCCAACGCTATGAGCGACAGTGTATTTGAATGCAACCCTGTTTTTATTTGATAACACAAACGATTTGAATAAAACATAAACACCTCTACTTTCAGAACAAATATTGACAGTAAATATTAGACCAACTCAAAAACATTAAATTTACAAGGGTATGAATAATTTAGTTGTTGACTGTATGTTTATTATGTAAATGAATTTACTTGCAACATATGAGCAAAGCGAATTTCCACTGGACAATAAAAAATGAAATTGAAAAATTATACCTAACAACAAAACCATACGAATATTCATACGAACCTGTCTTTATCTATAACAGCTAGAAGAGGTTCAAGCCATCCAACATTGACTTCACAATGTGAATCCATAAAGGTTAATACATCACCAATAGCATTCAAAGCACCATGGATACGAGCTCTAATTAACCCTGAACGAGTGGGTAACCGTTCAATACGTACCGGAGCAGACGAGTGAAAATGGCGCGAAACATAATCATCAAGCTTCACTTTTAAATGTTCTGCACAAGGTAAAGAGAGAAACATGGAGTTATACACTCAGTTGGTTTAGCGTTGATACATGAACGGCAATCATAGCATTGTAAAAGACATCATTAACAATGTAAATACCCATCACATCACCACTACCAAACCCTTCTTAGTTCAATGATGATGTTATACTCAATGTTATACTCAATGAGTAAAATATCTTTTTTAAATATGCTAAATTTGAGATCAGCATTAAGGGAAATAACCACATCTAAAATCAAGATATCGACTTTAAAGAGAGAAAACAAATGAGCCTAATTTTGTCATAGTTTTCTGCAGGTAAACTGTCTCGTAAATGAAAAAAGGAGAGGATATTCTAACGTAAATTCGGCATATTCAAACATCTGAGGACACCCCCTCCATTTCAGCCATTTTGTCCTGACACCCCATTAAGAACGGTCTCTCAAAACTAGTGATTGGACCGTATCCAATGTATCACTGCCATCAACGAGAATGAGCTCTTTATTAACCCGTTGTCTACTGAATTGTATAGGTCCCATGTGCTTAACACAGGGACCAACAGGTTCACGTTAGCAAAGGGTTAAAATGCAGATTCTGTACCCTCACTCCCACCCCTCGATTAGACATTGTCTTACAATGCATATGGTATGAAGATAATTATAACAGTATAGTGTGTACTGGCATCATCAAGCAAGATGAATTCATTTAATTAGAAGATGTATCTAGGCCCCTGTCCCTCCAATTCAAAATGGTCTATCAATGCCCCGATAGGACCTACCCTGTGTGTGTTGGCATCAACAACCAGAAGAACGTTATATCCCCCTCCCCATCCTCTATTCAAAATGGTCTATCAATGCTCCAGATAGGACTTACCCTGTGTGCTTGCATCGTCCACCAGGATGACCTCTTTTAGGAGATGCCTAGGTGACCTGTTGATAACACTATGAACAGTCCGGAGCAAAGCACTGAAAGCTTCGTTGTGAAAAATGATGATGACGCTGGTAGTTGGTAGTACCCCAGGATAAACCATCGACTTACATCTACAGATAAAACAATAATCACTGGCATGCATAATCACTTATCTATAAAGGAAGGAGGCGGTGCAACACTTCCCGAAAAAACCCGTGGAAATCCCTTTAATAATAATGCTGAGCCTTTTAATGTCTGGGCTAGGGTGCATGGGGCGGAGACGGCTGGTGAAAACCGGCTCTGTCCGTATCCATACAACTTCACTAGGCTAATTGTCTACACACTAAATACAATTTATGCAGTTGTGTTAAAACTTTCTTACTTTTAGTTAGGTTTGACGAAGAAGTGTAAAGTTATTTATCATTATTTTCAAATAATTGTGTGTAATAAAGTAAAGTAAGAACGTGTTACGTGTATACCTATATGCAAATCATTCCTTTTATATATATTTGAATTTGATTCAGTAACTATCATATATTATGCTAATAAGTTGCTCTAGCCATAAGGCTGAGTTTTCATATCTATTCATATAAAACGTCTCTCTGATGAAGACGTACGTCAAAATTCCACATCGACCAGATAAACCTGCAAATATGCAGTCCAATTGTTGAATATGAAATTTACAAATGTCATATCATCTGTGTACTCAGCTGACTTTAAATCTGTGGTGTTTATTCCCCCTTGGTCTAGTCTCCAGTCGTATGGTAGTGGTGAATAGTGGGGTGATAGGGGGTGGGGGGGGGGAGGAGCAGGGCTACCCCAATATTACTGGATACCCTATTCAACGAAATATGTCTGTCTTGAAAATGAATGTAAAATGTTTTATACATTCTATTTTTCTAATTCTTCTACTTGATGATCCATTCAAGTTTTGATGAATGGGGATGTCAGAGTTTTATTAACTTAAAGAAATAACACAAGAAATGTTAAGGGATGTAATATGTATGATTTTTTATTGACAACACATTTTCAATATCCAACGGGGAGGATTTTGGGAGGGGATGGGAGTTAATGTACTTCCAATATAATTGATAAGCGGTGAAGTATCCGGCACAATCGTCTGAAGAGAAGGTGAACATCTGTCCATGTTTGTGTGGGGTGGGAGGAGTGGTGTGTATGTGTGTATTAGGGGAGGGGTAGGGTGCGTGTGTGTGTGTGTGTGTGTGTGTTGTATATTGGGGTGTAACTTCCAATGTAATTGATAAGCATGGGAGTACGGCACTGAAGAGACAGCGAACACCTGTCCTCGTATTATTGCCTGTCTGCAACCAGCACCAATATTTATCAAAAAGGAGTAGATGAAATAATATTTGGCCAAAAATATTCCACATATTTCAGGAAAGTTGTACAAAACGGCGTTAATTTGCCACGTTTTCATGTCTATCAATGACTAGATGCCTCTCTGATAAGTGTATTATGATTTTACGAAAGGCCTGTTCTCAAAGTCGGATGAGAGAAGAAAATGTCTGAATACAACTAAATCTAACTTTCAGCTTAAGTTCTTAAATCTATTATTTAAAAATGAAATGTGAACTTACTGTTCCGGTCTCACATCCGGTAATGATCTATTGAATGCTATCATGTCGCTAGCTAGGAGATTGAATGCATTCTTATGGTACAGAGCATCAGCATGGGTCTTCATGTCTCCTTCAAAGATCACAGGTTTACCCATCTCTCCCAGTGGATGGGCAGGATCAAACACTCTCTCTGGTAGCGCTGTAGGGGGTAGAACATTATGTTTTAATCCATTTGAGTTTGATCGATTCATTTGAAATCACATAAATCGGCTGTCTTTAATTATCCATTGCTTGATTTCTGTCATGTTTAAGCGACTTTAGTATTTCTATTGATTGTAGTCTTTATGTTTAATAAAAAAAGTTATATGTGGCCCTTCTCACATAAAAACAATGTTATTATTTATATTTTCATGTCAGACGTCCGGGTAAAATCATTTAGGATCAAGCATTGGATTCTGAGGCATTATATAACTTACACCATCTATTTAACAATCTTATGTGCAAGAAGCCCCATCCCTTTAATCCACCATTTAGTTATTGTAATTCTTCACCCCCGTGTACCTTGTCGTTCATATGCAAGTTCAATAATCCATACAGTATTTAATGTTAAAAAGGACAATGAGAGCAACTGCATTTGTCACTACATACCATTGTCAGAAATGAGGGATTATCCTATGATGTAAAACCAGAACCAACGAACCTTACAATACAAATATTAAATCTCTTGAAATTTGAGCCATGAGGCTTGACGTGGTTGCACATCGCCATTGTATGCATGTCATTCACTGCCTAAAGGGATATACGCTGTGCGTTTCACAAATGATATTACAGCCTATTCACATAATATGCCTTTCTTCATATCAATATACGTGTATCTCTACCAACTGAACGTCTAATATATAAATTATCCTCCTAAAGCAATCCATATATATATATATCTAAATAACCTTCCTTACAATTTGTTGTCTCTATTGAAACCGGTTCATGCAGTGTCAAAAGGGCTTGTGATCTGATATTACAAATTAAAAAATTACGTGATGATGTTATAATTACTGTAATAACCACTGTTCTTTGATTTCTTGCATTCTATCATGTTAATGATGTTATGTTTTACCAATGAATATAGGAGTGAGGGAGAAAAGATTGTTAGAGGGTATAATCCCATGGAGACAGAGAAAGAGAAAGAAAAGAGAGAGAGAGAGAGAGAGAGAAGAAAAAGTAGGGAAAAGGGAGGAATTGCAATAAATAAATGATATAAGTTTTCCCTTAAAATTCTCTTTTGTTAGCGATCTATGTTTTTATATTTGTTAAACAGATCGTATAAGGGGTGCGACATGGAGCTCGAAGCTAGATATACAAACCAATCAATAAGGTCAACACGTGCTGCGATTACAGGCTGTATAGATTTGTTACACATGTTTGCATTGATGAGCAATTAAGAATCATACATTAATTTTGTTATAACACTTATAAGCCATTATCGGTATACGCAGCTTGGTCATATAAATTCACTTTTAAAAAGAATATATCATCAAACACTTTATGAAAAACCTTGAAATGTTCAAGCTATTCATCAACACTCCCAAAACATGCAAAATTTAATGAAGTATTTATGAACATGATAAAGAGCTTTTGTATGGTCAAGTGAAAAAAATACTTTCAGCTGTACATCACGAAATATATAATCAATGAATAAGTTTTAATGAATATGTATCTGTATAATTGACACAGTGGTTTTCACAAGGTCGTGTAAAACGAATTTTATATTCTCATCATCCTCATAGGCAGACTGACATCACAAATCAGTATACCTATTATCTGAAATGCATTTGGTGTGTGGAAAAGTATTGTTTTTTACTTTAATGGGGGGGGGGGCGGAATAGCATCTCTTTTTTAATTATGAACACAAAATAATGTGTCCGAATTCTGCATAAAATGTTTTTGGCATGTCACGAAAATGCGCTCACATCTCGTGTTAAAACGAATCACATCATCAGGCTATTTAGTGTTGTATTTCTATTTTGAGTTTTACGCCGTGAAGCGAGCTATGTAATCCAATGTAATATTTTACAACGGATAAACAACAACAACAACAACAACACCAACAGAATGTGTGTTTGAGTAATGGTATAGAATATCTGTCAAATACTTCACGAAGACTTTATCTTAGAAACAATCGTGTTCTCGTTTAAATACCTTTCTTAAATTTAAATTTATCAGGATCAATGATGATAAGTTTAGGAGCCTCTGTTGTGATTCTATTCTCTTTGTTTGTTAAACCTTCAGCTGCTACATCGTTGATAGGAGGTCGGTGGAGGTCTGGTAGATGTTCTTGACGTACGTCTTTCTGCTCACCATCTTTTACCTTGGTGATATTAGGAGCAACACCATCTGATGATGATGTCCTAGGCTTTAGAATATGGTCACCCGACTTTCTTGTATCCTTAAGGTCATCTTTCTTTTGTGGATCGTTGGGTAATAAGAACTGTTCATCAGCAAAGTGATCCTCAATTTCTTGCTGGTTGAGTTTTATATCATGCATTTCATGCACTAGACCCATGTGTTCGTCTAATACATTGGGTTTGATCTCCAGCTCTTGTGCATCGTGACGAGCTGCATCGTTCACGAATCGTGGCAGGGTCCTACGATTAATCGGCTTCTCGTCTTGCCTTTCAACAACCTCAAGTACTTGCTCAAAACCGATATCAAGTTCTTCATGTCTAGCGTCAATGCCGTCATTTCGGAAGATTCCTCTACCAACAGTACATATGAATACTATAAATATTGCAAACATGCAGTATTTCAATGCTTTCCGCACGTGACGTTTCATCATGATTTACTGATTGGTTCAATAAAATTTTATTTACTAAAATCCCTCTTAGCTAATTAAGAGATCGGCAAGCAACTCTAACGCCACTGGAATCCATACTATAGTTGAATCATGTTTGCTGTTTATGATATAGTAAATAGGCATTATACGTTGGTCGGTATCATTTGCTCTCTGATCTGCTCGTATACACACTATTATCTCCTATTAATTTGTGCGTTTCTCCATCTGTTTTTCACAAAATCGATCGATGGACGCGTAGGCTATGTCTCGTAAATATTGCTTCCAAGCCGAACCCAACGCACACACAGCCTCTGTCCTTGGTTCATTCTGCTCTACCACACCAAATATACAGCGACCTCATTATGATATTCTGACATCAACATCAAATTTTATTCAGATGTAGTTGATTGATGGTTATTTTTGTGCGTGCTATTGATATTTAATCATACTTGTCAGTAGGTATATATAGACCTCCATCATCTAATGCTGTTCACATTGATGTATATTTTAATTGTAATGTAATGTTTAGGTTTATTTGTGATTTTGTGTTTAATATATATTAAAAGTGTTTGTCATTGTATTTTTTTTTTATAGCGCTGAGGGGCTTCGGTGGGAAGCGCTTTGAAAGTACCGTTTTATTATTATCATAAGTTGTCTATGATGAATCTATAATTATAATCATTGTAATGGCGCGAGATTGAAATGGGAAAATCGTAAATGTACACTTCTTATTGCTGAAGTGAAATGAACGGAAACTTCAATAAATTATTCAAACGCCATATGAATTATTCATGAAACAGAGCTCGCGACTACGTCATACATAGGCCTGATATTATTGGAACTGGATATCTAGTGCATTTTGTAAACACTATTCACTTAGTGATAGTATAGTATTTCTTGACATTGTCTTTATATCAATACACAATATTGATTTGTTACTTATTACATTGTAAATTGATTGATATATTTATAAGGGGAATATTGATGTACATCAATGAAGTTTAAGAAATACAATACAAGTTAGTATTAATAGTTGTAAGCAAAGCCATAATAGTAAGGTGATACTCTGAATTATCAGTCGTTTCAAAGAAAAATATAAAGAAAAGATCAAATACATGTACTTTGTAAAATCCATTTTGTACACATTGTACACAAAGTTCAGCTCTCATTTTCTCGAACCCCTAACAACTTCCCTCGACGACACACAAAGGTAAAACGTTAATCTTGTTAAAATTTTGTTATTTCCAAAGTAAAATCTTAACTTGAAGGCCTACTATTCGTGGTGGTAGTTATAGAAATTTAACTGATTAAGACAATTAACTACCAAAATTCATTTGTCCTTTTTTTCTCTCTCTTTGTCGCAACCCTGTCTCCATCATCTTCCACCTGTATACACTGTGGACGCACGGTCTCTACCTTTCTCTCCACCTCTCTGTCTCTTATTGATCTATAACCTTATCTTCCCTTCCTTTCCATGTAATGATTAAGAGATCGGTAAAGCGGCACAGACAGAGAGAAAAAAAGAGAAATTAGAGAGACAGAATGAGAAAATGAGAGAATGAAAGACACAGAGAGAAAGATAGATAGAGAGAGAGAGAGAGAGAGAAAGAGAGAGAGAGAAAGAGATTGAGAGATTAATAGACTGACATAAGTTTATACAGCGACATAGACCAAAAAACAAAACAAACAAATCGTATTTTATTATATTCACATGAAAGCTTAAATAAATGATATCTACTCTCCTTTCATAAAAACACTTCTGGAATTAAGATCCATTATAATTTTTCACGAAGTACCAATGCCTTCGAGATTTACATTCCGATCTCTTAACGTGGAAAATGCATTAAAAATAAACATGGCGCACGAGAAATTAAACACGCTACCATGTTCACTAGCTATGGCTCCCTCTATATATTGTAGATCTTCCTTGAGAAGTAATTTGTAATAAATTAATTTCAAACAATTGCCCTTTTGTATTTCCGACCCATATCATGAGTACTTCAAATAAAAACACAATCGATAACAATTATATCTGAATAAAGCTGAATCTCACAAAAGATAATTAAAATGTGAACTTTTTTGTTTTGTTTTGTAAAAAAGCGACCTGTTTTTTTTTTTTTATGGTCAGTTTTTATTCTTTTTCTTTTGAAACAAATTATAATCATAGTACAAATTACAATCATCATATGTAACGCTCACTGCAATTGTGATGACATTATAAATCAGTATAAATTTTTGTCTTACAAACGGCTTCAAAAGAAACGTAGGTATAGTTAGTTCCTATACATCATATTCGAAACAAAAATTCATATTTCAAAGAAAACATATGCAGTTGTATAATACAAAAATGTTGTTTTAACAATGTAGCAACTTATACTTCTTTTACACTGTTGTCCTGAGAGAAAAGTTTTCTCTTTTTGTTAACCCTACCCTACCCGACCTCTCCCTTATCCCCCTCCCCCTCCCCCCCCCTTAACTTGAACATCAGCATCAATAACCCAGACCACTGAATCAAAGGTCGGGTGACATCCAAATATAACTTGATTCCTCTAGATGTGCTGTTGACATTTAGACAAAATTTAACTGATAACACCTTAACAAGAATTATACATTAAGAAATTTCAAGAGGAAGGGATATCACAAGAAGTGCTTGCGTGATACCGTGATAGTCTGCGATGAGGAGGGGAGGGGGTTGATGATATTATTTAAAAAACATGGTTACGGTGATGATGATGAAATTGAAAAATGTCTTAAAACGATTTTTGTATAAAGCCATTTAATATCATCTGTTTTAATTATTGTTGTTATCATTTTGCTCGCCATCATAATTATCATTATTATTATACTCATCATTATTGTTCCCATTATTACTATGAGTATCATTATCATTATAATTAATGTTAATCAGTTGAATTAACTATTTTCTGCATTTTCATTCTCCGCTAGCTCTCTCTCTCTCTCTCTCTCTCTCTCTTTCTCTCTCTCTCTCTCTCTCTCATTCATTCTCGTCACATATCGATTTAAAAGGGGGTAGTTCTCCATTTCTTATCTTCGCCAATGATCGCTACATAGACTTTTTCAAAGGAAGGAGCTGAAAAGATAGTTCTTTGATAGCCACTCCAGAGTTTGTTATCGTCTCCGCCCCTAGTGGGCGAGGGGTACTTTGATTGGCCACAACCTTTACAAGTATTGAGTGAGGAAACTTAAAGGAATATTTGACCTTTACACTGGTACTTCATCTCAGCGACACAAGCACGAAGTGAACTTTGCTACTGTTTGATTATAATTCTGCGGGATGTGGAATGGAACTAACGCATTATGCAGTGTGCGTATATTATGAGGCCCGTATCAATTAAACAAGCAAACATTGGACGATAGTTACTAACTATGCAAATAACAACATCGACTGGACTGATGATGCTACCTCTACGATTGAATGCAACCAGTGAGAAAGATATCATTATAAGATGTGCAGAAATGACGACGAGAACTTCCTGGATCTTTGTCCACAGTATGATATGAATGCGAGACTGATGGAGAACATCAGGTGAGACGTACAATATATAAGGTCAATCATCGACTTGGTTGTAAAATGAAAATATCTTTTGGCCAATTATGTTAATCTATTACCGAGAGTTAATTGCTGCTGTTTTGACCGCTATTTAAATTATTTTCTCACACTGCAAGATTGATTCGGAAGATCAAATGAATGTTTTATACTTTGAGTACATAGCCCTATATGTATTTTGAATACTTGAATAATCAAATATACTTAGTATTGAAGTTCTAGCAGTTTAAAGAATGGTAGTAATAACTGCTCTTCGATTTATTATTCATAAGTGAATTATCAAAATCAAACCCAAATCTAGTTCTAGCTGATCAATAAACACGATGAACGTATGAATTATTCTTAGGACGCACATGATGAAAATGATAGTATTATTTGAATTAATTGCAATTCCATATGTAGTACTTCAACGATCAGATCTAGTTCATCAATATTAAGTTTTAAGCTTTGTTCATGTTTATACTGAATAAATGAATAATCTAATTTAGTTGCAACTTTATTTCTATTCCTTCACTGAATGTAACGTTATCTATTAAAGTGTTTACACTGTGTACATGTGTATATAATCGGAATTATCCACAATTTCAGCAATTAAATGAATTTTATCAAATCACTATCGAAATTAAACTCTGTTTAGGACATAATCAGCAAGAAGTATCATACATGTTCTGTATGCTTTGTAAATAGGACCGCATTGTGAAAATCATTCACAAACTAAATACCTATATAAGATCTTGCCAACTATTGTTTTCAAAGTTTTTATATTAGTACTTTACATTGTCAGCATGGTCATGCAGAATATAAAATCAAATATCTTAGTTTA
>BEXV01003482.1:18784-35109 GCA_003118195.1 Hemicentrotus pulcherrimus | reverse complement strand
CACCTTCCCCTTCCTCAACCTTCCCATTGCCCTCCTTTCCGTACCCCTCCCCCTCTACCTTCCCCTTCCTCAACCTTCCCATTGCCCTCCTTTCCGTACCCCTCCCACTTCACCTTCCCCTTCCTCAACCTTCCCATTGCCCTCCTTTCCGTACCCCTCCCCCTCCACCTTCCCCTTCCTCAACCTTCCCGTTGCCCTCCCCACCTCCTTTCCCCCCTTCCCGTGCCACTCCCTTGCCCCCTTCCACCTCCCCCTCCTTCCACCTAAATGTACCCCTCCCCTCCACCTTCCCCTTGCCCTCAACATTCCCATTGCCCTCCTTACCTCCTTGGTCTCTTCCTTCCCGTACAACTCCGTGGTGGCAGCGGTGGGATATATACAAGAAAACGGCAGCTTTTACCGTTTGGTTAGGTGGGTCTCACGTTACGGGTATTGAATCATGACAAATCTTATGATTTCATTTAAGTTTGAAGGCAGTTGATTAAATGAATATCACATGTCACCTTTTATGAAAAAATCCTTCTTTTCTTGCAGCAAAATGATCAACGAATCTTATCTGTTTAAATTGAAGCCCCACTGCACTACTTACAGCTACTTGCGCCCTCTATATAGCAAACAATGCCTAATTGGTGGTCATTTGTCCTTCATGGTCCCCTTTCTCTTACGTTAATTGAGAGCTGATTTGATGATATAACCACCTGTCAGTGACCATGCAGGGAGGTCTAATCCCTCCTGGCCAAACTAGTGCTAAGGGGGCTTTAAAGAAAGTGCTTTCAAATCATTTAAAAACTCCTTTTTTTGCAGCAAAATGGTCAACAAGTCAAGTCCGAACACAATTGACGAGAGGGCCATCACTACCGGGAAGCTGAACAAATTCACCCAACTAGAGAACCTCACCCTGGCCCTTAACTCCGCCAGGTCCATCGGCTGCAGTGTGGTCAACATTGACCCCATGGACCTACAGCAGGGGACCAAGCATCTGGTCCTAGGTCTCGTATGGCAGATCATTCGGGTAGGTGCCACAGAATTCTTCCACTCTTTATGTCTACAGTGTACAATATATGTCATGGTACCTTCTCCCAGCTCGTAGGTTGATTGCTACATTCTTCCTCAACTATATGAAAACTATAGAACCGAGGAACAATTAGAGGGTTCAGTGACAAAAAGACGTAACTCCATTTTGGCCATTTTGAGAAAAAGTAGTTTATGTGTCACTGATGTTTCACTAGCCATTGACTTCAATGGGATGTTGGGTGAAGTTAAGTCTTCCTGGAAAGCACACATTTTTCTGAACATTTTGATATCAAATATGCATTTTGGCAAAATATAGAGTTACGTCTTAGTGTCACTTAACCCTCCAATTGTAAATAATTCATTTAACAATACTAAAATATGGGTAGTTCCATGAATTAGGGACCCACTTTGTGGCATTTGATGTCCCACTACATATTGGCAACCCACATGTATTTGTGGCCCTGAGTAAAGACTTAAATAGTGGAGTGAGATTGTAAAGTGATTTCCAAGCATAATATTGCATCCTCATACCTACAGATGTACTGTGGTATCAATAACAATCTCACTCCACTATTCAAGTAGAGAAGATTAATGGGCAAGAATATGACAAATCTCTCTTCTTGGGGTGAGGTTTCCAAAGGGATCCGGTAACTTTGTCTCAGATTCTGAAACAATATTCTGGATTTAGCTTGTGATGCAATGATAATTATGAATCTTTAGATGCAGTCAGGAACCCCGTGACTTTTACATGCCGATCGCCTGTCTGATTATCAAGATATCTATGATTAGAATTACAAATTTTGAAAAACGTTCGCCTGAGGGTTTTCATAACACTACAGTCTACTGGGGAAAATGAGTATGGTAAAACCGGTCACTCAAAGATTGTTACTTTTTTGAGGCACTTCTTGATCATTTTGAATGACGAGGGAAGTAATGACTGATGCCAGAACACTACACGTTTTAAATTACTACTGTTATTATAAGTGTGTAGGCAGTTATGTCAGTGTATTTTGTTATACTATATTTGAAAGCCAGATCAAATATTTACCTCGTCTATTTTCGAGATACAATAACGCGGAACCTCAAGGCAAAAAAGAGTGAGCAAATTATTTAATGTTTTCAATACAGTTTGAGTGTGTGAGATAAGTGAAAAACTTGCTTTAACATATCAGGAACACGTCTATAATTTTATTCTCAGTGTCTTGTCGATAATATCTCTTGAAGCGTGCTTTAAATAGTACTTTTCCATTAAAATATGAGAGATGATTCAGATTACTGTTAACTTTCTTAATAAAGACCCACCAATATTCATCAATCATAGAATAGAAAAGAAACATATTGTTTGTGGCTAAATATATTTTTCTGCCTCTCTGGTTCTTCTCTGGAAATTGTTTACCTTAAGCTATGGGAGATCTATCTAGGTCCATGGTATTAAAGACAAAAGTGGTAACTGATTTCTAATTCTTTTTGTATGAAATTTGTCAGGCTCTCCAAGCGCAATTTAACTATTTGGTCATAGTTAGAATCTACCCCTATACACTTTCATTGTGCATGTAATTGCATGGGTACAGTATGTGTATATTTTGTTACTTTAAACTCTAGCTATCGTATTAACCTTAATTCAATTTATCCCTTAAGCCAATATCTTTTCTATTGTTATGCGATCTTTAAGTGATTTGATAAACATTATTTCCTGGTTGATTTACACAGCCTATCATCCTTGAGTTTTCTATTGCCCCTGAAATTCCTGTGGTAAAGAAGGAAATTTGACTGAAAGTAAAAGGACATGTTTATTTTTATCCTGCATTGCCATTTGAGAATAGTGTTACATTTCCATTTGGTTCCTTTTGAACTTTACAAGCTACAGTATGTGTAAATAGTTGAATGAACGTGTATATGACAGTGTATTTCATTATACTAGTTTGTCCTGTTCTTCCTCGTGTTGAGGTATATATTTACTCGCTCTCTTTCTTTAATATGAAAGTTTGATATCAAGGAAATATCTATTTTCAAGGAGTGGCCGTTAATATGAATTTAAGTTTAGAATCAGTTTACAAGTGGGTGCGTCTTACATACAGTTTTAGAATTACTGTTAACTTTTGAAAGTGGAACATGAAAATTCAATGTGTGGTTTATGATTAAAGATACTGCAACACAAATATAATTTTTAATTTTCTGATCGATTAAAGAACATTATTACATGAATTTTAGGATGTTTAAATAATGGAAGTTCTTTGCTATATTTCAAACAGTCTGAGAGGTAGGGTGAAAGTATGGTGCAAAAGAAAACCTGCAGTGTCTAACCTGCTGTTATTGTTAAAGGGATAGTTAAGTTCTTGTTTCAGACCTCAAAAGCCTTCCAAGTGCATTGTTATTGCTCTTATTGTATTTATGACATTTCTAGTGCTCTTTTAAGACCTAAAATTGCTTTGAACGTAAATCCCAAAATGTGTGAAATTTAGCCAATATGATTGTCACTTCCCTCGCAAATATGTTGACCGATAATTAATTAACTATTTAATAATAACAATACATGGGCCAGCTTGTTGTGCGTATCACAATAAACACTAAAAGCCAACATCTGCATGGGCTAGAATAAAATGTATAAGGCGCTATCTAGTTTTTTCAACGGCTGGTTAAAATTACCGGTATTGAATATTTGTGGGGCACTACAAACAAAGATGATTTTGTCATTTAAATTGTATGTTCTTTCAAATTTGACACTCGGTTTTTCATCTCACAATTATTATTTTTTTTGTGTAGCGCCCTCTGCAACAAAAATTAACTATTATTTTAATGATTGGTATATGACAGATTGGACTCTTTGCCAACATTGATCTGCACAACGTCCCTGGTCTGATGAATCTCCTCCATGATGGAGAGACACTGGAGGATCTCCAGAAGCTCACCCCTGAGGAGCTTCTGATCCGATGGGTCAATTACCATCTGGAACAAGGAGGTTAGTAGGGCCTAAACAAAATAAAAAAGATGTTGTATTGCCCTTCAGGAACAGTGTATACAAAAATATGGGTTGGTCGGTCAGTAATCATCTTCTTTTTTTCTCCCTCTTTGGGCTGGTATTTCTCAGTTTTGAATGCTTTAGTACATTATTTCTAAAAAACTATTCATTTTTTTTTTTTTTTTTTTAAAGCCGACCATATATTTAAAAGTTTGGCGTTGGTCACAAAGGGCAATACACAAAATTATTTGTCAACACCTAATAGTAGTTTTTTTAAGAATGAAGACGGAGGTAGATGGAGAGGGTGGAGTGGACTGATGTTGGAAGAAAATTGCGAACAGGCTTTCTAGTAGCGAGAAGTGCTCGGGGATTGTCAGAAACTCATCCCTGAGGTAGTTCTTATCCGATGGGTCAGCTATCATCTTGACAGATATTTCAAGAGAATTGAAGACAGAAGTGGATGAAGAGGTAGGAGGGAGTGGAGAGGTGGGAGGGGGTGGAGAGGTGGGAGGGGTTGGAGGGGACTTTACTTTGAATCGAAGTCTGAATAGGCTTCTCCAGTACGGAGAAGTGTTTGAGAATCGTCAGGAAGTTACCCCAGAGGTGCTTCTTATCAAATGGATCGTCTACCATCCCAAAAAGTGTGTTGATGGAGAGGTGGGAGGGGATGGAGGGGACTGAACTTGGAATCAAAGTCTGATCAGGCTTCTTCAGTAGGGAGGAGCACCTAATGATCGTCAAAAACTGACAAACTCATATTTCAAACATACTAGCTGTACGTTAGGTGATTGATACACCTTAAGATGTACAGTCAAACCTGCTTTTGTGACCACCTGTCTACAAAGACCACCTGTCTACAACAAGCACATTTTTTGTTTCCCTTAAAAATGGTTTCTCATTGAAACATGTACTAAAAGAACTTGTCCACAAAGACCACCTGTCTACAAAGACCACTTTTTGTTCTTCCCTTGGGCGGTCGCTATAGACAGGTTTGACTGTACATTCATACAATTTGTTGGCATTGGCGCAAAACCCTTCATACAAACACTTCCATCTCCTTGATTACATTTCCTTCAGGATCACCACGTCGCATCAAGAACTTCTCTGAAGACATCCATGACTCTGAAGTCTACAGCATTCTAATCAAGCAGATCGCACCTGCAGATAAGAAGGGAGAACTCGTAGAAGTTGTCCTCGGAAAGGTAAGACCCTCTTCACAATATTATCTTTAGAAGCTAACTTTTGAAGATTTAGCTGGAGTCTCAAAGATGTTAGAAGATGTCAATAAAGCTTTTCACAGTTTTCACTGGCAATACCAAGAGATTTTTGTCAGAAGTGCATTCTCTAACTTTTTTGATCTGATCAGTATCTTCTTGTTTTAAATCATTCTCTCTTTTCGTTTGCTTCCCTTTACACCTCATTATTTGATATACAAACTTCTTTTACTTCTTCTTTTCCTTCTTCTTCTTTTCTTCTTTTCTTCTTTTCTCTTTCACCTATTTTTCCTTCTTCATTTTCTCCTCCTTCTCCTCCTTCTTCTAATTACCGTATAATTCATCAACAACCCCTGTATCTTGTTCTTTTCCTACTTACCAAAGGACCTTGAGAGGCGAGCCGGTACAGTCCTGCAGAATGCTGACACGCTGGGCTGCAAGGCATTCGTCACTCCTAAGGTAAGGATGATCTAACTCTTTGCGTAGTGCTCGTTATTTTTCCTGACTGCTGGGAAAGCATAAATGATCATTAGTATTAAAGCAACCGGAGGACCAACGGCTTAAGATCCTCTCCTAGAGACCTGGTAATGAGGATAAATGCCTCGCCATAGGCACCGCCGCATCGCCTTGGTTTCAAACCCGGGTCACCTGATTACAAGACCACTGCTCTACCGACAGAGCTAGCTTGTCTCCTCTTGTGACAATCATTCCACATCTTGTGGTATTGCTCTGTGGGTTCAGAGCCCCAAACCAATATTCCAGATGGAAAGTTAAAAAGGGCAAAATTCCTGCACATGATGCCAGGAATTTGAAAAAGGAAAATGATCCTTAAATCCTTAAATTTGCATCATGATGAATTTGCATCACGTTGAGAGATTCAAAATCATTGTTTTTTAATTTAAATTGGTTTGTTCCCCCTTCCATTGCAGGACATCGTGAAAGGTAATTCCAAGCTGAACATGGCATTCGTAGCCAACCTCTTCAACCACCACCCCGCCCTGGACCCCCCAGAAGACATGGAGTTTGAGGATGTAGAAGAAACCAGGGAGGAGAAGAGTAAGTTATATAATAGAAGAGTGCATTGAACCCAAACATGCTGCTTGTTTAAAGACTCTTTAAAGACTGTTTAAAGACCAGAACTAAACTTTAGTAAAGCTCATGCTTTGGGGAATTTTACTTTAGTATCTATGAATTACGTCTGTGTTTATTAATGACTTGTGTATTCCGATTATTACTGTTTTTGTTATTATTATATATCGTCCTTGTTTTCACGAAGTGACGGTAGTGAGGAAAATCGTAATGCAAAGTGAATGCAATTTTTTTTCACTACCGTCACTTCGTGAAAACAGCGACGATATGTTTATATGTTTATATATTGCTTGTAAAAAAAAATCCCATGTAACATTTCCATTTATTAATTTGGACCAACAAAAATTGACTTGAATTTAATTGAATCAACTTTTTATACAAAATGACTTTTCTTGCATGAGTGTACTAAATGCGGGGGACTTCATGAAACCAGTATTGTATCAGCGCACATGCTGACCGGCCTGCATAGTTTGAGAAGGAAGGTCACCATCTACTTTCAATCATCTTATTTGCAGTGGGGTCAATTGCAATTTATTTTGTCATGGATTATTATTTTTGTTTTTCCTTATCTTTAGCTTACCGTAATTGGATGAACAGCCTTAGCGTATCACCTTATGTGCACCATCTTTACTCAGACTTATCCAACGGTCTCGTGCTGTTACAGGTGAGTCACTAACATTATCTTATTTGTTGTGTGTGTTTTTCCTTTATGTGTTTCGCGCTGGCATCATCTTTTGTTGTTGTCTTATAAGATATGTATTTTTATTGTAAAATAACCAAGTTCATCAAGAATGCTTGCTCAATCTGTGAACAATATTTGAACCTGACATCTACGGCTTTCTGGGCAGTGACTCTATCACCAGGCCTTGACTAAGAGATGCCAACCAGGGGGGTGTTTCACAAAGATGCTAAGTTGAACTTATCTCTAAGTTGGACTTAACTTTTATGGAAAGCCGTTAGCAGCTATGAAAACATTTTGTAAAAGTTTTTTTTTAAAGGCATAAAATGTTGAATCAAATCATTCATATTTTCTTTTATCATGGAGATCTCATGTGGTCGATGTGGAATTTTTAAAAAGTCTAAAATATTTGAATTTTATATTATATTTTAAGGCTACAAATGGTTCTCCATAATTTTTAAGTCAAACTTAGAGTTAAGTTCGACTTAAAATCTTTGTGAAACACCCCCCAGAATGATTAAATCATATTTTAATTTTTAATTTTTTATGATTGCTTGTAGCTTATTAACAACGTGAATCCAGGAAGTGTCAACTGGGATAAGGTCAACCAAGGTGCCACGCTGAATAAGATGGGCGGTAACATGAAGAAGATCGAGAACTGCAACTACGCCGTCGATCTTGGAAGAGAGATGAAATTCTCCCTAGTTGGAATCGGAGGGCAGGACATCCGAGACGGGAACCAGACCCTCACATTAGGTAATTTGAAATAGAAGTTAAGATCAGGGGGGTGTTTCACAAAGACTTAGATTGACTTTTAGTTGGACTTAACTGTGGCAGGCCGTTCGTGCAATTGTTTGCTCTCACCATTTGCTGGCGTTGGGACATAGAAATTGTGGTCACAAATGTACAGAATTTAAGTTTTTTGATAGTTCATTATTGAAAGGAAAAAATATTGTCAAAAAATTGTATGAATCGCCTGCCATAGTAGAGTCTAACTTTAAGTTTATATATATTTCTATGAACAATTTGCTCTCAACCAATCAAATGCCTTGATTTCAGTAGATTATAACAGTTATTGTAACCTGTCATGTAGTGTATAGTGGCATTGTTTGATTTTTGTTTTTTATTTTTCTTATGTGCAGCTATTGTCTGGCAGCTGCTCAGAGCTTACACCTTGGGCATCCTGCAGAAGATTAATGACTCAGACAAACCTCTGACGGATCCTCAGATCGTGGAATGGGCGAATAACAAGGTATTATACTACCACCACCACCATTATTATACTATTAATACTACCACTGTGCGTCAGCCAATAGGCCTTGTGCTTTATTGTTCCAATCATCGATTGATTTATTGACCGCTGCGCCTGTCCTCAAGTAGAGTATAAAACATGCTTGCTTACATTAGCTTTTATCACCTGACGAAGTGTTGCAGCGGCGCACGAAACGTCGTTATTATTTAGATCCCTTATTGACCACATTGTGAGACAAACGAATATCACTAGCGATATCATTTTCGATACTACATCCGCAATGAGTAGTTTATTTAGCAATACCACTACTACTTCTACTAATACCAATCAAATGATCAACATGTAGATCATATGAGAAAAGACTATCTGGGTAGTAGACCAAACAGCAATTTGCCTATATACATCTTTAAAGGTATAGACCAGTTCTGGTCATGCGATCGCAACGTTGTGCAACCGATCAGAAAAAAGGATGATCATCTAGCATGTAAGTATTGGTGTGTACTGCAAGGTTCTGGAATCATCAAAATGATAAGAAATGTTGCCCAGTCTCGGTAAAGTAACAAGCACTATACACAGAAAGATGTATATGGGACTACTGGATATCTATCCAGTCCGGATAGATTTAATTTACCAAATAGTAGGCAGTTTCCCCAGCAAAATTTGTACCATCACGTATTAGTCAAAACATATTTTTTTACATGAATGGTAATAAGAGCTTCCATTTCATTTGTTGAGAGGGGGGCGTTTCCAAAACTGGTCTATAACTTTAATATCCATGCTGTGGTCTTTTTTTTCTTTCTTTCTTTCTCCAGCTTGAAGAGGCAGGCAAGAAGTCCAAGATCTTACATTTTAAAGATGCATGCATTGCTGACTCGAAGGTGATCCTTGACCTCATGGACGCCATCAAGCCTAACAGTGTGAACTTTGACCTCTACATTGACCCCAGAGAGGACCCCAGCAGTGCCGAGGTGAGAATTAATTAGGAGAGGTGGAGAAGGAGAGGCCGTTTGCTCTCACCATTATGATCTCTAGATATTATTTATCCCTTCACTAATGAATACACCAGTTTACGGATCCATCAGTGTGCATGCGCATACATGGGCGCCTTTTGAATTGAAGAGTAAACAAAGCCAATGACCTGGAGGTCAGTGGTATGTATGCATAAATTAAGATTGCGCCCATGCAAATGATGATGTGCGCGCACAAAGCAGCGCGCAGGCAGTGATGTCATCATAATTTGCATGGGCGCAATCTTAATTTACGCATGACCTCTAGGTCATTGGCTTTGTTTACTCGCCAAATAAAATGGCGCCCCTAACCGTAAACTGGTGTTTTATCCAAAAATGTGAGTTCTGTATATTTGTAACCATGATCTATACGTCCCATGAGAGATCAATGACAGTAAACGCTGAGAGTAAACAGTGGCATGAACGGCTTGCCATATTTATGTCCCAACTTAAATTCAATATTAGTCTGTGTGAAACACCCCCCTGTCCTAATACATTTATTGACAAATCTCACGCTTACAATGTGTGTGCTGACTGTAAGGCCATGCAACAAAGCACTGAAGGGTTGAAGGAAGTGGGTCGTCCAGTTTTCATGTTCAGAATGTCATAATCTCCTGGCACCAGACTTGGTGGAAATACCATTAACGGGTGTACAAGTCTGCAAACAAGCTTGCTATCCAGAAGGACCATTATCCAAAAGGACCATTATGTATATGGATCCCTATCACTAACATGTGACTAAATGAATCAAGGTCTTTTATCAATTGCGGCCCTTAAACGGCAAACCATAAACAATTTACCCCGCTTTTAATGAGGACCGCCACTCATAAGGACCCCTATTCTTAAGGACTGCTATCCATTACGCGTGACTAAATGAATAGCTGTCCTTTTTTAATAGCGGCCCTTATAAATAGCGAGCAAACCGTAGACAATTTACCTCGCTATTCATAATTATAATAACTTCTACTTAAAAAGTGCTTTCCATAAGAGATTTATATCAAAGATTGATTTCATAAGGACCACTATTTATAAGGATCGCTATCCATAATGCGCAACTAATTGATTAGCGGTCCTTTATGAATAGCGGTCCTCATAAATAGCAAGCAGAACCCTGTTTTACTCAGTCCCATCTACTCATTTTCACATATTTTATGTTGTTTTGCTTTAATATCCCCATGTTATGAGTTTCATGTGTTTTCTGTTGTTTTACTTGGTCCCATCTACTCATTTTCATGTTTTGTTGTTCTCAATACAGGACACGAAGCTGAAGAATGCTCAGTACGCCATCACCATCGCTCGCAAGAGTGGTGCCATGGTCTATGCCCTCCCAGAGGACATCGTCGAGGTCAACCCCAAGATGGTGATGACCATCTTCGCCTGCCTCATGGCGCTTGACCAGGTCTTAATATCTCAAAACTCTTGAAAGGTCACGACCCCGACCCCGACCCCGACCCCAATTCTGATCCTTGCACATATTTCGCGCCAATAAGAAATGTCATTTTTTATTCCAAAGTAGTAAGCTGATGATGTGAATGATAGTATGGTTTTTTGTAAATTTAATTTTTTGTGAGTATATTTCTGGATGATTTGTTTTCATAAAGAAGTTACTATTATTGTGATCATGTGATATTTAGGGCTGTACTTTTTCTTTTGTAAACATAGTAGTCATTGCTTTTGGTGATTTTTGATGTCTTTAGCAAATGTGAAATATACCATGTTGATCATATTAATTTTGGATTATCTGTAGGTTAAGAGACAAAGATATCCTGTTTTTCAACCCATGTCATATAATGCTAACAAATGTTCTTTTAGATATATTTTGTTTAATGAATACTGCAACTACATATATATGTATAGCCTTTGGGGATTTATGTTGATTTACAGACGGATAATCTCTTTCAATATCATACCATGGTGTTTCTTTTTTTCCTCTCTATTTTTATTGACCATGAACAAAATAACGAGCACCTAACGATAGAAATGTCCACGAGGTTAACCGTCCAGTAAACTGAAGGTTCTAACTTGTGCCTTAACGCAAGAGAGGTAGAGGTGTTATAGTCCAGTGAGTACGTCACTGGACTGTGGATCGCAAAGTGCGAGGTTCAAGTCCCGCCGCAGCACTAATGTCCTTTGGCCAGGCATTGATCTGCATGTGCTACTTTCCACCCAGGTGTTAACTGGGTACCCAGTAGGATGCGAACATCAATGTATTTGATTGGCATGTGTGCGCTTGTTAAATGGCGCCTGGTAGGAAAACTCCCCAGGGATCAGAGCAATTATAATATATAATAATTACAATGTAAATCGTTTATATTGAGAGTTATACAAATGTGACTACGGTATTATTATTCACTATTCAAGATCTTTGCGCTGACTTTCATATGAGGCTATGTTTAAAGAGACTGACAGTGAGACCAATGAATTATCAACTTTAATTATATATCGATTCGTAGTGAAATATGAGTTATGATATGCCCTTTTTAACACGTTACCAGCTTTGATCCAATCATGAAAAAGTTTGTGTGCCACATTTAGCGCTTGTCACATGCGCGCAGTGTAATAGATATCATATTCTTTAAGCATTGTGGCAGTCTCTTGGCTTCTTCCAATAGCGAGTAAATAGTTGAGGACAAATAGACCCCTATGCAGAATACAATGATATACATACGGTATATTTCTTCCTTTTGAGAGTACGAAAATGAGCAGTTCATATAAAATGCAATTATGTTAGCATTGTAATTGTAGATTAATACTTGATTTGCTTTTCTACTTTTTTTATTAGATGAATCATTGGTGCCGGTTAATGCTATTATTGCACTACACAATCTCAGCTCTCGTTTATATTTTGAACTGATCAGAGGAATACATAATTCATCAGTACATTTTACAAATCAAACGGTACATGTTTATAAACTCGAGTAAGAAGTGTTCACGAACCTTAGTAGGAAAAAAACTAGATTAAAAAAATATAGTTCATGTAATATGCTTCAATTTGCACCTGTCTGTGAGAGTTTATACATGTAAATCTAGCAACCAAAAACATAGGAACAAAAATAGAGGGGAAACAAAAGCCTTAACAAATCATATTGCATGAACAAACTGGGCCCCATTTCACAAAACTTGTCATCAGTGGCAAATGACAGTTTTTGTTAAAAGCTACCGAAATCCTTGCTTCTGATTGGTTATCAGCAGATTTGTCATTGATTTTTGGAATTTGTCATGGAAAGAAGGCTTTGTGAAACGGGCCCTAGGACTTGAAATTGAACAATATTTATTGAAACCCATCAAGTTGTCAGTTTTAATCGAAAGACTTGTGAATTAATATGAAGATTGCCTCTGAGTAGAATGATCTGATTCAGATGTATTTCCATCCCATAAAAAAAAAAAAAAAAATCTTTGAATGTGTCATTTATTCACCAAAACACTTATGTATCTCTCTCTAAAAATAGCCAAGAGTATTACATAAACATGCAAATGAAACCACCATCCAAAGAAATATACATGTATATATTATATCATCAGGATTTTTTATTGAAACAAATCAAACAAGCAAGGCATTCCAGGCCAGGTCTGTTCTTCCATGAATTGCAACTACCGGTAAGAAGATATATGAGTGGATTTCCATGTTGTATCGAGAAAAGAAATGTGCATATGATATGTACATGTATTGCTTAACCCAAATCTTTCATATGAAGGTGTTCTTTGCCCGTTGCATAAAACTTATCATTGATGTTAACATTGCCACCAATACCATGGTAACAAGGCTCAACAGCCAATCAAAATCAAGTTTTCCATGGTAGTTACCATCGATGGCAAAGTTACAATTAATGATAAGTTTTGTGCAACGGGTCCAGGTGCTGTAATCGAACATTCCTTTATGTAAGAAGCCTTTTCTGTGATCTATCCCGACTGACTTGTGATGTCTTATTTAAATGCTAAAAAATTGTTACACACAACTATTGGTATCCAATTCTTCATTGGTTCAATACTTATTTTTTTAAAATAGTATACTTTTGGCTTCTTTCTTCAAAAGCTTGTAAATCTGTATTATCATTTCAAATGATTGTGTTGTATATTTTTTTTCTTCTATTTTTTGTTCTTTCTTGCATGCAGCAGGGTTGTAGCTATAAGGTCACATGTACAAATCTGTTTTCAGAATCTTAGATACAGTGTTTGATTGCTTTTTTTCACATATATGACCACAATTTATATATATGAATATGTATTATACATTTGAAGTGTCTCTCTCAACAGTTTGCATGTACAAGTTGTATTTTCTTAGGTGGAAAAAGGGTGATGTATAGTGCCATGTTATACATTTAGTACCTGTAACCAGGTGTTCCTTAACAGTATAAGAAGAATATTCAGTGCATGATAACTTTATAAGATACGATTGCACATGGGAATGTTTGACAAATTGTGCCGAGCCTATTTCATTTAGTGAAAAATATTCCATTTATAATCATGATTTATCTCTAGCACTTACTGTTATTTGTGAGGTTTTAATTTTCCTAGCTAATGCATCATCATTCCAGTTTTCTATTCCAAACTAGTTTCATACCAGATTATATAAAAAAGATCTTTACCTTGATTTTGCAATCTTAGTTCTTACCTATGCTATGTTTCCCATATTTTGGCATTATTATGATCTTTTCCTTCATCCTGTTACTTACTTTCTTCTTCTTCTTTTAGTCCTTTTTTTCTGTTGAATCAAGATATGATTGTGCTATGATGACCAAAGGGATATGATTAGAAAGAGAGAAAAAAAAATATATTAAAGTCGTTACTAACAAGGAAATATTATATAAAACATAAAACCATTCCAAACAAAGTTATCCTTCGTCACGACCAGAGCTTTAAAGTGATATGATGAAAAAGAGCGAAAAGTTGAGACAAAGAAGTATTGGATAATGACAAGGGAATCTTATATGCAACATAAAGCCATTCAAGGAAAGTTATCATGGTGAATATCTGTTTAGTCATTCTCTTGGTATCACTTTTTAAGAGGCACACAGAGAGTTGTATCTGAAGATAAAAATCAATATATAAAGTGATATTTATGAAGAAAAAAAGCGAAAAGTTTAGACAATGTAGGCTTTACTATAAACAAGGGCATTTTTTTGTACAAGTTCACATAAAGCAGTTCCCCCAAAAAGTATTGTGTCGATATTGAAAAATATATGTGGTTTTGTAGCGCATAAGTTCAGTGGGCATTTCAGTTTAGACAACATTCATCATACGTAGCTGATCCGCTTTGTACATGAGTTGGGATGAATGTATAATTTCTTGATTCTTTTTTTTGTTATATTACACAGATTTGCGTCCAGATTTTGCCTCTTAAACCAGAGCTTTCAAACCAAGAATAACCGTTAATAATACTGTCTTTCTACCTTCATAGGCCTGTATTAACCCATTGGTGACTGGATCGTTTAATTACCATAGGTAATCACACAGGAGCTACCACGTTCCAAGAGTCGATGGGTTAATAATTGTTTCTCCTGTTTCTTCACGTTAGCATTGCACCTTAGCATTGCACCTTAGTTGGGAATCAGTAATGCAGGATCTGTTTTTTACCTACATGAATAGTTTTCCCATTTGTCCTGCACTTACAGCACTCCATTTAAACAGGTATTAGTAATAGACACTCAATGTTTTCTATTCCAATAATACTGTTATACATGCAGTACAATCCTGTGCCTATTTTATTGATTCTGTAGTGTATATAACCAGTGTTTGTCATTTGCTATTATGGATTACATATAATGTAGCTTCACTCTCTAAAAATTCTATATACTTAAAACGAGTTGGTTTAGAATATTCATATATTTATCTCTTTGTCTCCATCTATTTTGTTTGAGGATGGAATACAAAAAATAGTTTGCATATATCTATGTTTCGTACCTACAAAAATTGAATGAAATTAGTTGTGAAAATAAATGAACATCTCATATTCTTTGCTGTGTTAGAAGTGGGATTGGTTAGAAAAGAGCATTATGTTTCACGCATATTTGCATGCATTATACGAAGACCGCATTGTTGGTTTTGTATAAAGATACTAGATTATCACCGAAAATCATGTATTTCATACATAGTCATGAATATGCATATCTGTGTTTGGTAGTATTAACATTCACCTCCAAAAGGTAACTTTGCACGATGAAATGTTGTTATTGAAAATCATGAATTTAACATAAAATTATATTATATAGCTATAAGTATGTGTATTTTGTAGGTTGAAAATTCACCAAAAATCGTGTTATCTTGGTATTAAAAGGCATTCCAAATGTTGCAAAATATATGGGAATGGAAGGTAAAGAATGATTTAAAATAATGTGAGGTAAATGGCTTATTTTTGGTTATACTTAGTTTCACAAATAAATATTGGTTTCAAAGGAACAACTCATGTCTGCCTCTTGTTTATGATGATCAAGAGGAAGAGGAAGCGGAAGCAACGAGAGAATATTAAGGGAAGTGAAGGTGAGAAAAGGAGAGGAGAATGAGGGGGAAAGGGAGGAGGGTATTTATTTACCCCATGCAAAATTTGTCGGGATGTTCGCGCACATTTCGTTTTCAAACAAAACGATCCGGATTTAGTGAGAAAACAACACAGTAACATTTCCGTAATCATTGATAAGGAAATGTGAATAGAAAAGTGAATAGAACAAGTTCCGATTGCTAAACATTTTTGTGTGGGTAATTTTGTGAGGGTGCACGGGTGCGTGTGTGTGCGTATGTAAAGGTACGGGTAGGCTAACTCTTAAAAAAAGTGGGTGGTTGGACGGATGTTGTGTTAATAACGAAAGAAAGAGACAGAGGTCACAGTAATGATGCTGATAAAACAAAAACAGAAAAACAAATATTGTGATATTGGAATTGGTGAATATAAGGCATAGCATACTGAAATCAGCTTGGGCTTTAAAATGTCAAAAAATGTATATGTCAATTTTGGATTTTATTTAACAAAATTAGCCAAAGGAAGTTGAAACTCGTGTTTTCAAGGTCGAAGTCAGACCCAATAAGAGACTGAAGATGTAAACAACCTCTGCCATGGAAATAAAGAAGAAACATGTCACTGCAAATGATTTTTTTTTTTTTTTTTTTTTTTTTCCCC
>BEXV01003481.1:17720-34331 GCA_003118195.1 Hemicentrotus pulcherrimus | reverse complement strand
TTTGATGTAATATTTGATTCTCATTTTGCATGACTTATAGTCGTACGTTTTAGTCATTCATATTTTGTTCGTTTATTATGTTGTATATTGACTTTGTAAATTGAATAATTTCAGCTTCCCAGCTGCATGTTCTTTTATTTCAATAAACCGAATCAATTTCAATTTCAATTTCAATTACGTGTACTTTAATTATGTTTGTAACAATTTGAAGCAAATTGTGATGTAATTAAAGATGAGAAGAGGTCTCTAGAACGCATAAACATAAATATTGCAATATTCAATTTATTAATATCATAAACGTTTAGGAGATATAGCTAGGAGAACATTGTCAAGAAGATATGACCATTATTTGGTGAATTAGAAATTGTTCTTCTGGCTTTTTTTCTGCAAAACAAATAGTTGAGTAATAAAGTAATCATCACCGTTTAAAAAAGCAATATTACAAGAATTGACATGGGAGAAAATCAATGTATAATATACCTTCGCTGTTTTTTAGAAGATTGAACATTTCGTGTGGATTATTGGTCATATCATTCATGATATTCAATGAATTATGGGTTAGGGGTGTCATAAGAATTTGTAATGAATTTTCTTTAAAAAGGTATACACCTTTATGTGATATGGTTGAACTATAACAGTAAATTGAAAAGTAACCATTGTTTATGTTTTGGTAAAATCTTCATACGATTAAAACCCCTCTGGCATAGTGAAATTTAAACTGACTACTCACATGGTGTCATCACTGCCAAAGCACAGACAATTGTTGTAAGAGCGCTGCACCCGAATCGTCTTTCCATGGCCAAAGATTGTTATGTTATGATAGAAAATAAGACCAAGTATAGATGAACCCTTGAAGTAGTAAAATATTGTCAGGCGTCAAACAGGCATATTATACGTGTAGTAAAATATTGTATGATGCTAAAAACGCTTTATACGCCCTTTTTATGACCTTCCCTCTTGTTCATGAGTATGAACAAGAGTATGAACATGAGTATGAACAAGCAATAAAAAGAAACATACGACAAGTGCTATGATGAGCTTTAAAGGAGCTACACAAATAAAATTTACTAAAAGCTGATAATTAGAACAAATTACATATGGATGGAAAGATTTTCTCTTGAAAAACACGAATAATTTGCTGAGAAATCATATAGATATCGTGGAGAGGCGTAAAATGCAATTTTTCAAGACCCTTCTTAGACCCCCAAGCGCCCCCGAACGTAAGCCAAACACAGGAGCGTAGCGAGCTCTGAATAGTGACGTCACACCCTGGACAAACAGCTCGGTACCGGCTGCTAGCTTCCGCTTGGTCTGTCTAGCTGCAGACCAAGCGGAAGCTAGCAACCTTTTTTTAACAGCTGTGTCCAGGGTGTGACGTCACACGAAGAAATACGACAAAATACGAATAGGCAGTAAATCTGGATCTCAAAACTAACATTTTTGAAAGTTGATTTCTGCGGGCCCAAAACATATTTTGAAGAGGAAATTTGTTGTAATTGATCAGTAAGGCTTTCCCTTCGCAATGATATGAATTTTGCATCAATTCAAAACACTTTTTCTTCTTGGTGTGACTCCTTTAAGATGGGTACATAGTGAGAGGTAGTAAGGAGAGGAAAAAGGGAGAGGATTAATATCGAAAATGGAAGGGGGCTGAGGAAAGTTAGAAGTACGAAAAAAACGTTGGTGACATGAAAAATTTGACGATTCGTCTGCAAATTGTCTTACTCATTCTTTTACAGACGCTATTTAAGATAAACTTGAGTTCTGGTTTTAAAAAAGAAAATGAATTCTTACAGAAGCAAACTAAACTGACACTGAATGTTCAAGATAACAAATAAATGTCATTTGCCAAACAATTTTGGCAGCAAATGTATGCTGGCTGAATAATGAGCATAGAAAGATGAGGAAATCAGGATAAGTAGGCCGGACACTATTTATGTAGTCCCATATACACATTTCTGTGTACAGTGCTTGATACTTTACTAAGACTTGTCCAAATGTATATGATCTTGATGAATCCAGAACCTTGCAGTTCACACCAATACTTATATGCTACATGATCACCTTTTCCTGATCCACCCCAAACCTTTTTCTTTCACAATGCAATCGCGTGACCAGAGCTCCACTTTATCTTTAAACAGCCATTATAAAACAATTTGTTGAATCCTCTGAAACAATAATTCCGCAGCTATTTAAAAGTTCACAAAGAACTCGTTAACGAAATTAAATCGGATGAGTACTTTTAACCTGATCTTCAGTTATATACTGTCCGACGATGACAGTTCATATGGGATCAGCAAAGTTCACGAATCTATCTTGCAGGGAATGAGAGAGAGATAAGAGAGGGGAAGCGGGAGGGAGATGACGTAAGAAAAGAGAGGGGAGAGGAGTCGTGATCTAGTAGATATGTCAATGGACATTGGATCAATGAGCGGTTCGAGTCCCGTAGTAATGTTACACTCTCCAGATGTTAAATGGGTTTACGGTAAGGCGGATATACTGGTAGAGACCATCCATGTCATCATCTAGCTCGACAGTAATTATTTTGGCATTATTTATTCACCTGACTCATCAAACTCACCCTTATACCATCATTACTACCATCGCCTATCTTTAAACAAACACATTCATTACTCATTAAGTTAATTGTTATTATTAATTTCGTATTATCACTGGCGTAATGAACTCTGGCAGAATTAAGAGATATGTTAAATAAATATAAATATGCAATCACTACTGTTAAAGTGATACAACTGTTAAAGATAGCTATGTGATCTATGGAATTATTCGACTTCGAACGAGGGATAGGGGGAGACAGAGAGCCGGAGAGAGAGAAAGAGAAAGAGAATAGAAATACCACTTTATCGCTTGTGTATTTCAAGAGGGGATCAAGCGCCCTCATCGTGCGTGAAGGATATTGTAACGACAAATGAAGTGACTTGGAAATTTAAGAAATGATTAGTTAAATAAAGTTATCCAGATCCACAGAAAATCTACTTGTATTTTTCTCAATACTCCACGCCCTTTTACCTTTCCCTTGTCTGGAAACCGGACCCCCACTCCACAAACACAAAAAAACAGAATAATAAAATTATGATAATGACAATAATAATAGTAATGATAATAGTAATAATGATAATACTAATGATAATATTAATAGACAAATAAAATCAATTATCTAACTGATTGAATAAATAAAAAGAGTCGATCCGACTGTCTTTAGATATAAACAATTACATGCTTATTAAACAACCTCACAATTACTCTTGTGACAGGAAACCTTGATTGGAATACTGGTATTGGGCATCCAGCGCCTTAAAGGGCAGCAAACATAACAAAGCCTTGTGCTTGCTAGCCGTACTTGTACCAGAGTGGTGAGTATTTTTATCTTGCAGAGTTAAATTTAGTTAAGATATAAATTTATTAAGGTTAAGATTAAGTAACTAATAGGGTTTTTTTTCTATTGACCAGCGTGAATATGATTTAAAGGAATCATTACAATTAAATAAAATGAACGTTTTTTTTTTCAAATTGCTTTTTAAGAGCCTCCCCACTTCTATTAGACCTCTGTTTGTTTTTTGCTTTTTTGTTTGGGGGGGGGGGCCTAAAATGCTGTCATAACGAAAACTCTTTTCGTTTTATTTTAGAGGATAAAGTTCCTTTGAATAAAATTAAATTCATATTTGGAGTTCAATTTAATCTTAATTATAAGATTAAATTGAACTCCAAATATGAAATTAATTATAACCAAATGATTCGTCAACAAGAATGTAGCTGATTATACAAGATAAATATATAGAACGATAATATCTTAACATGCATTCAATAGAATTTAGTAAGAGTACGCTATTTGTGCATTTGTTGGAATATATATAGTATTTGGCATATAAAATAATTTAAATGCATGTTAAGGTACTTTATATTTATCTTGTATAATCAGTTATATTCTTGTTGATGAATCTATCGGTTATAATTATGTATGTAAATTCATATATGTTCTGTTATGTTTTGTAAAGTCGAAAGCATTATTGAATAAAGATGATTTTATGAAAGAAAAAAAAGGGGGGGAACTCTTTGCATCATGTATGCACTTAATTGAAATCCAGATATACCGGATGCTTTCGAATTTGGGATATTATCTCCTCAAATCAGTCCAATGTTTTCACTGTTTGACTATGGAATGAGTTAGGCACAACGTGTCGCTATTTCAATTTAGGTTTTGAGGACCTTTAGTACAATGTTGAGCAACATACATGTACATAAATATATGCAATAGGTCAAAGGTGCACACAATTTGTGTGAGATCTAGAGAAAAAATCGTTATAGCTTATCCTACAGGAGGCGTGACAGCTCAGTCGGTAGAGTAGTGGTCTCGTTATCCGGTGACACGTGTCCGAAACCAAAGCGAAACGCTAATGCTCTTTGGTAAAGCATTAATACTCGTTATCAGGTCCCTCATAGAGGACGTAAAGCCGTCGTTGTTGTTTACTTACAAGCATTTATTATGCTTTCTTAGCATTCAGGTAAAATAACCACCATCACCATCATTCAAACTTTATGATGGAAATAACAGAACTTTCATTACTTAGATTTTGATAGGTTACTGTATAAATATGATTCTTTCTTTTTTTTTTTCATTATGTCTTGGGAATAGAGGTGGAAAAATTAGTGTTTTTTGACATTTCTGTGTAAGATTTGATTTTTCTTGTTATTACAAGTTAGACATTATTCTGATGTTTTGAAATCTATAAGTTATAAATGTTGTGATGGAGATTGTCTAGAATCTAGACGTATATACATGTGAAAGAAAGTAAAACAAATATGACTACTGTTTACAAAATATTTTTTAAAGACTGAATGTTGAATAAAAAGAAATCAGTCTGTTGTTTTGTAAAGTTCTGTGTTGTAACACATGTTTATAATACAAAACATTCACATTTTCATTAGATTCGCACGTTTTTACGGAAGTTAGATCTAGTCTAAACATATATGATCAAGACAAATGAATTGTATTTTTTATGGGGGTAGGGGGGAAGAAGGAAAAGAAGAAACAACATCGTTGTTACCAGATGGATGTAATCAAAATCAGAGTTCCATCAATGATTTAAAGACCCTGTCCGAAGTGAAAAATGAAATAGATGAATTATATATAACAGGAAAGCTAACAAGCCATAGAATACACTAATACCATTTATATGCTACTTTAGTGCCTGTCAGACGAGTAACAGCTCTCTGAAAACTCGAAATCTAAAACTTTGAAAATCGGGAGTTGAATTGATGACATCATCTTATGTGGAGTACGCATATTCACAATGACTTTGCATTAATTAAGCACGGCTCATCGCCTCAGCTATATAGATGCGGAAAATAAGGTTTTGATTCGCTTTTATGCAATACTGAAAGGGAAAATATTTTTGAATTCCTATACATTTGTATTCTATGTTCATTCAGCTTTCCATTGATAAAAAGTTGAATTTTCATCGGATAGGGTCTTTAACGATGCATCTTTATCTGAAGACACCTAACAGTCCTCTATAGTGGATTAGATACAGTGATCTCACACATAGAGAATAGACACTTCTTTCAAATGTTTATGGGATCATCTACTATTGCATGAGATCTTCTTCTCGCAAGTACCTCCAGAATGGGGTAGAACAAAGAGCCATTAAATGTAACTTCTTACAATGCAGGTCACTTAAGCCTTGAAACTGGATGAAGACCTCCCTCTGCCCCTAACCTATGCAGTTTGGTGTGCTCTTTACTCTCACGTGAACTGTTGATGTTTATTTATTTATTTTTGATATTTATACAGGTTACACAAAGGCCTATCACCAATTTAGTGGTCTTCCATGAGGCCCTCCTTTAAAGAATAAAACAAATAACAGTAGCAAAAAAAGAAGATAAATACACAAGCATATAAACATATAAAACTACAAATTAGTTGGTATCCCCATTGAATAACTGATTATTCAAGAATTATCCTTTATCATTTATAAAAAAAAAATTGTGAATGGAATTTCAATTTAAATACAGTAGAAAATACTTGAACCTCTGAGAAAGCAGGAGGTATGTGTTATTTATTACAAGCTTATTAGTTTTATACAGAGATAGAAACTTGTCTTTGATTATTATTTTATCTTTGTTTCTCACGCTTTGAGTATCATTATGATGTTAGGTTTATTTTTCAATGCAAATACCAATGGCTGATGCAAATATGATGAACTAATAATTGTTTTTTCCATGAGTTGGTCGCCTTTTATTCTTCATATCTATGGGTGGCTGCGCGCGTGTGCGTGTGCGTGTGTTCGGGTGTGTGCGTGCGTGTGTGTCTCTCTCTCACTCTCTCTCTCTCTCACACAGAGGTATTATTTCTCTATATATCTTTATCTCTCCCCAACTCTCTATACGCATTTAAAACGGTGTTTAAAATATCACTGTTTAAAATAATGTTGTTTAAAAACGTAAACAACGTTGTTCATATTCCAAAAATTAGTGCTCGATTGGCTTAAACAAGTTTATTGAAAAACAAAAAGATTTCATTAAACAGAGAAAAATCATGTGATAGATTTAACCAATCATGATTTCGCGTCGTAAATTAAGTAATATTGAATAAATTTTCACAAATTTAAACAACCAGGTAATAACCATTAAACAGTTCTGTTTAAAATTGAAGCAACTCCTTTTAAACAACCCAGTTGTGCAGTAATATTGAATCAGTTGTTGCTTAGTAATTTAAACATCATTGTTTAACATTTACACAACTTGCTTTAAACAACGGAGTTGTGCAATTTATATTAATAAACAACTGTTGTTTAAAAGTTTTTCTAATTTTCAAACAACTAAGTGTTAAAAAGGTAAACATCTTTAAGTTGTTTTATTTGAAATAACAGTTAAGCGATTCACCGGTTAACTTGTGGTTGTTTATAATTTTAAACAACTTGTTTAATTTTTTTCTTACAGTGTACTCTCAATCCATCTCTCTCTCTCTCTATTTTCCTATTCATAAATTCAACTTATTCCGTTATCAGTGGCTAGTGTTTTGCCACCCTATACTGGTTGAAGAGCGTCAACCTCGAGTTAAAAAATTGGCCTGCCGCAGCCCAACGGTGGAGGCGCTGTTCATTGTGAATCCATCGTATTAGCCATGATATTTATCTTGATATTTCATTATTATATTTGACTTTGGCATTATTCAGAATCCTGTAAAAACCCGCCCCATTTGCAATGATGATTTATTCTTGGAATGTATATTAAGACCTAAATGTGAGGCAAATTCAAAAATTAAATGTTGCTAAAATGTATTATTATATCAACATTGGATCCTCGATTTTCACACTTGCAATAATTAACAGGAAAATTTAACACAATATATTTTTTAACAGTTTTCATCTTCCAAACAAATCGTGAATTACACTTCACCACCTCGACATCACACAAAACATCCGTCTTCCTCCAGAGTAAAGCAGAAGACACCATTAGCCAGCTCAACATCATTAAAACACAATCCATGCATTAGTTCCGTTTCTAGGTTTAAGGATAGCATTTAATGGCAAATAACAAGGGGAAATTAAGTTGTCATAACTATTAGAATATAATTTTCCTGCTGATTTGGCATATTAGGCCTTTGTAATACAATTATAAATTCACGCTAGTATATACAAGTTTATATTCATGGAGATAAGGGCGGTACTACATTGATTCCTCAAAACCTGAAAATTCGAATAAATCAAATGTAAATATGTTTGATTACTATTCAATCATGTTTATATTTTACATTTGTTCGGGTATTTACAGCAAATAAATTATTCGTTATTTATCATTATAACGCCAAAGCCACAGTCCACACCAACACAAAGTGACTGTTGTTTGTTGTCATCGGGATTAAAGGGAAAGTTGAGATTTGTTGCAGAGGGCGCTTCACAAATTATTTGTTGTGAGCTAATGAAAAACTTAATGTCAAATTGAAAGAACATACAATTTAAATGACTAAATCATCTTTGTTTGATCAGGAACGGTTCAGAGACGGCAGGAATATCCATAGATATAACGATTACTAATATTTGTGGTCCCCCACAAATATTTGATCATTTGAGCCAGCCGTTGAAAAAACAAGATAGCACCTTATACGTTTTATTCCAGCCAATACCGATACTGACTTTTTGTTGGCTTTTTCATGTTGATTATAGCACGCACAACCGGCCTGCCCGTGTATTGTTATTATTCATTAATTAATTAACGGTCACCGTATTTTTTTTTTAAGTGGAGCTGGATGCAGATGATCGTATTGACTAAATTTCAGACACTTTGGGGTCTAAAATTATCATCATAGCAAATGTAGGACCTAAATAGCACTAGAAATGCCATAAATAAGAATTAGAGCAATAGCCATGCATTTTGAAGGCATTTGTGGTCTGAAAACAGAAATCAACGATCCCTTTAATATACTCGTTTGATTGGTCTTTTAGTTGGTTTGGTCTCAATTTCGTTGGTGTGACTGAGAAGTAACATTAAATGATGATCGAGCGTTAACGTATCAATTTCAAACAGTTTCAGAAACTGTTTTTGAAACCTCTGTTGTTTTCTTGGACTTGGTGTGTTTTACCCATTGACAAAATACCTTTCTTAAACCTTTCTGAAATCTTCGATATTGAAAGGAATATATAAATGGATTGACCCACATATTCGCGAAAGCAATCAACATACAAAACATGTAAATCAAGCCGTCGAAATCTAAATCATAACCAAAACAATATGCAAAAACTATTACTTTGTTCGGTACCCAACAAATAATAAAGAAAACACTCACAGTAACCAATACTTTAAGTACATTTCTTCGGGCAAGGCTTCGATGGTCGACGAGTTGAGTTACACGGGTTTGCGAAACGGATGTTTCCGTTTCTCTGTTCTTTCTGGTCCTCTTGTTGAATTGTTCCTCCACCGATGGCTTCAGCTTGATGGATATGGAGGTGTACACGAATACCATGACTGAGAGCGGCAAAACAAGCTGTAGGATCGCGGCGCCGAAAGCCAAACCAGTTCTTGTCGCATCGTTTGGGAACTGGAGCACCAGGCACTGATCTTGTTCCACCCTCGTGAACCACATGAAGGTTTGCTGATAGGCGAATCCAGACAACCAGGGTAGAGCGACAAGGCCAATGAATCTTGCTGAGTTGGTCCGACTGTGGTAATGAAGAGGGAATACGATAGCGTAGTAACGCTCCAATGTCATTAACGTTAGATTGAGCGAACTAGCAACGAGCATGGACATGAAAGGAAACTTGGAGTGCCAAAATGCACAGATGAATCGGTCAAGTGTTGGGTTGTTGGTTGGGAGAGGTGGTAGAGGTGCGACAAAGCTGGCTAGGAGAAGGAGAGATGTCAATAGATCAATCAAAGATTGATTGCCGATCAGGATATTGGTGACATCATGGAGATCACGAACGACCACGATAACTAGGAGAACTAGTCCATTGCCGAACACGCCCAATAAACCCATCACAATATATATTGTATTTGTAATAGCGGTTGTCGTTTGATCTCTAAATTCAACCTGCCCTCCATTAGTCAAATTCGAAAAGTTAGTTTCCATTTTGTGCAAAAATTATTCCGCAATTATGAAGGGAAGGTGTTTTTAACTTTTTAAGATGTTCTCAGATACGAAACTAAAAATAGAATTGTTTGTCTGTCCTATAGAGCTAAAAGATCAACCAAACAACGTTCCCCTGAATTGTGCCTGCAAATCGAAATGAACCTCTTTACATTAGTTAAAGAAATATACCAATCGTATATCAGGGAATGCCTATCGCTTAGACATAATCTTTAATAGTGAAATGGCTTCTCTAGTACATGGCACATACCTGAAAAACGATGACTTCTCGCTTATATAGGTAATTCAGGGAGCCTAAATAGAACCAACTATATAGGGGAAAGAACGGAAGCATGTCCTTTTCTTTTTCAATGATTTCAAGGATTGTTCTATTAAATTATAATGAATTATTCGATGACAAAAGTCGACTAAACCATCCCTGTATCCCCGAGTATAACGGCTTAATTTCATAAATTGACCTTTGAATTTATTTGCTAGTGAATTGCTTTCAGATATTCGATTCAATGGATTCTGCATGTGTTTTAAATGAATATCTTTTCCCCATGTCACAAAAATCGCTTTCGAATATCGAGTAAGAAAACAAAAATCGATGTTGATAAAGAAAGATTTCCGAGGGATATCTGATCTGAATGCTGTATATGAGGATACACAAAATTGAATTATACGATGACAAAAGTCGACTACTTAACCATCCCGGTATCCTCGAGTATAACGGTTAATTTCATAAATTGACCTTTGAATGTATTTGCTAGTGAATTCCTTTTAGATATTCGATTTAATGAATTCTGCATGAGTTTTAAATGAATATCTTTTCCCCATATCACAAAAATCGCTTTCGAATATCGTGGAAGAAAACAAAAATCGATGTTGATAAAGAAAGATTCTCGAGGGATATCTGATCTGAATGCTGTACATGAGGATACAAAAAAAATTGATTTGCTCCACATGAGTATCTTTTCTATCAATGCACTCCGGATACCTAGGAAAACTAATCGATTAGGTGGATTCTGCATGACCTTGTGTTTGAAATGAATATCTTTTTCCCATGTTATAAAAATTCGCTTTTAAATGTCGAGGTAGAAAAAAAGACCGAGGTTAATAAAGAAAGATTCCCAAGAGAATTGTGATCTGAATGCTGTATATGCGATACACAAAATTGATTTACTCTGCTCGAGCACATCTTTTTTATCAATGCACTCCTGATACTATGGGAAAATTACTCATGTATATATTATATATACCCCGTTCATATAGCCGATGCTTTTGTATCCCTCTTTTCGCTCATTTCCTTTTCTACCCCTAAGTTAATTATGTTCATGAAATAAAAAGCTCGGTTGTAAAACGTAGTACATCCATAACAGCAGAGTTCTGGGGAAAATCCTCCTTTTTTTTTTTTTATTAGTTATCAAAGTCAGCAATTTCAGGTTGGAATGATACTTAAAGAGAAACTCCAGTAATAGTAAAAAAAGAAAATTAATTTTCACAGAATCAAACGAAACTTACACTGAATGTTCACGATTACAAATAAATAACATGTGCCAAACAATTTTTGGAAGAAAATGTATACTGGCTGAGTAACGAGCAGAGAAAGACAAGGAAATCAAAGTAGTACCAACCCCCGACACCATGTGTGTTGTCCCATATATAGCTTTCTGTGTACAGTGCATGTTACTTTACCAAGACTCGGTCAAATTCATTATAATTTTGATGGCTCCAGACCAATGAAGTGCACACCAATACTTATATGCTACATGATCAACTGTTTCTGATCCTTTCACACCTTTTCTTTCACAATGCAATCGCATTACCAGTACTAAAGTTTAGCTTTAAGCTGATTATTGTATAGTACAAGTATAAAACCACTTTTTAAAAAGATCTAAGTCTGCACAAATATTTGTTCATGAATTTAAGTTTTTTTTATTTTTTGTTGGAGTACCTTAATTTTGAACCCGAAATTGAATATAGTACGTTTTGGAACCGAAAACTTACTGTTTGACTAGTTGCAAAGTATGACTTGAATGGAACTAGTAACTTTTGGAACCGAACCACGTATAAATGCCTCTTCTTTTTCTTTTTTACTTTTTGGGGGGAATTCAGATTTGTGTAAGTGTCAGTGTAGGAGGGCACTGGAAATGTGCACATTGATGATAACACGGATGTAGTATCTTTTGGAACCGAGCTCTTCAAATATCGCCATGTCTTTTCCTCCTTAATGTTTTTCGCCCGTATTTACCCTGCGCTTTCTCTCGCCTGCTCTGTTCTCTCTCAAACACGAGGTCTGTAAGACTTTCAATTATCTATACAAACCTGATCCGACCTATTTAATGGCCGAAAAGGAGAGGCTTTTCCCTCAGCTACTGGCTATTTGATGAGTATTATTACAATCGTTGTATTTCTTTAGCTAGTTCATAGAGATTTAGGTTGAATTGCCTCACTAGTTATTGGTGACTAGTTATGTGTAATTGTTACTTTGTATGCACCTTATTATTTTGTATGATATAGGCAAATATAAGGCAAATATTCTGGAAGAAAATATAAAGGTTAATGCACTGGCCCGTGCACTGTCTTGACTCATTTGTACAAAATGAATATCAGCTTTTCAAATTCAACTGAAAGAAGAAAGATCAAGGGGTGGAAGTCTACTGATCAGCGCTGTTTAGGGGTACGACAGTCAACATCAGGGCTTCTCATGTGCGGACCACGCTCTGCAACCAGACCGCCGTGCACATCAATCCAGACCGTCCGGGGAGTTCTTGATTTTGTTTGTTAATCTTAAATGGGCCGGGGACAGAATCCATCCGGCTCCCTATTTATTGATGCCATTACATTTATGTAATATACTCGAAGCAGTTTTGTCACTTTACGGCCATGTAAATAGTTGATTAGTTATCATTTAAAGGCCATTTGAGCCATATAGATAATTGATTGAGTTATTCTTTATGAGATACTCTATCAATATGCTTAGTCTAACAATTATTCATAATGATTGATTGTTTCAATTGTTTTTGCTTTCATGGACAACCCATCTGGACCGTTTGAGGACCGCATGTCTACAATGGTCTTGTTTCCTTTTTGTCGTGGTCGTTCGTGATCTCCACGATGTCGCAAATGCCTTAATCAGCAATCAATCTCTGATCGATCTGTTGACATCTCTCCTTCTAGCCAGCTTCATCGCATCTCTACCACCTCTCCCAACCACCAACCCAACACTTGCCAGGTTCATCTGTGCATTTTGAAACTACAGGTGTCCGTTCTGGTCCCTGATCGTTGCTAGTTTGCTCGATCAAACATTAAATACATTAAGGCGTACTAGCCATCGTATTCCCTCTACATTGCCACAGTCGGACCAAGTTAGCAAGAGTCATATGCCCTGTTGCTCTACCCTGGTTGTCTGGATGTGCCTAGTTATCGCATGGTTCATCAAGGAAGTGCAGAACCATTACCAGCTGTTGCCGGAGTTCCCATTCATGTTGTGCGACTTTTGAGTGACAATTGAGAAATCGGAATCCTATAGTTTTATCGCAATTTGTTGGCAATTTATTCTCAATTGACTCAACATTTTGTATCGCGTTCCAAGGGGTCCTAGGGCAGTTCGCGCCTGTCTGGAGCCTGGAATGTCTGATTCCAAATTTGTCTCAAATCAGTCGAAATTTAGTTTTATAGACCACCAAGGGTTCTAGGCACCCACGACGTCTACGTGACTATTCTGGGAGAAATTTGATGCACGAATTTTTGGAACGTGTCAACAATTCAGTCACACCATACCTCAGTCATGCCTCAGCCATGCCTCAGTCATGCCTCAGTCATGCCTCAGTCATGCCTTATTCATGCCTGAGTCACACCCCAGTCATACCTTAGTCTAGCCTCAGTCACACCTCAGCCGTACCTCAGCCATACCTCAGCCATACCTCAGCCAAACCTCAGCCAAACCTTAGTCATGCCTCAGACTTACCTCAGTCATGCCTCGGCCATACCTAAGTCATACCACAATCATACCTCAGTAATACCTCAGTCATACCTTAGTCATACCTCGTTCATACTTTAGTCGTACCTCAGTGGCGTCTCAGCCAAAATGTAGCCATACCCCTGTCATGTTGTCGGTTTGGAGTAGATCTCGTCAGTGTGTGTATAGATAATGACATACTTTATTGATATTCAGGTTAATGACAAATATTTACATTGATTTGAGTAGCAAAAGCAGATAGATTATAATTAGCAGATCTATTATTTTCAACTAGAAAGTAATGGGAAAATTGATGAATGTAGACCTCCTTGCTATCAAAAAACAATAGTTAACAAGCAAAATAACTAAGATAATAGAAGATAAAACAACAATTACCATATATATATATATATATATATGAAGACTAAATACATGTACAGACGAAATAGTCAGATGCATTTACTCCACAAGAAAAATGTGAATCATGTAGAGTCAAAGAGGTGAAAACAGACAAAGCAGAGAGGGGATTATATCATTAGGAATACAGTATAAAGTAGTTGTCGTTGTCTTAATTGTATCATTAAATATGACCCTGTATTCCAGATGGTCAGAAAGCGAGCCTGTGTGAGTGATGGAGGGAGGGAAGAAAGAGAGAAATATCTACATCTATGAAATGGAAGGAGAAAAGGGGATACCTAACTTCGATTTATTGCCATTAAACAGTTATCAGCTGTGTGGCATATGCATTTATTTCATCTTCAAGGGTAGCTCATATTCTGTCTAATTATACATTAATCATAACTCATCTTCCATGAATGACTCAGCAGTAGCCTTTTCAAAATGTATTGTCAGAAGCGTCTTGTATACCAAGTTAGGCCTAAAGCAATGAATGTGTTAATCCAGTCCGTAAACAATTGCAGACTTATTTGCTTTTAAATAGAAAAGGGACACTGTCAACTCAGGCTCAGAAGAATGGTAATCGACTACCAAACTAAATGATATTCCATTCGTTATGATTACACAATCTTGGCTTCATTCGCATCCTCTGTTTAAGGCAAACCTTGCCATTGAGTCATCTTAAATTGACAAAGTTTACCTCGAATACTCTCTTTTTTCTAAAAAGTTTACTGCAATATCTTAGGTAGTGCTCTTTCTTGCAATTATGTTACCTTTGAGGTTTAACTTTATAGTAAATCTCTAAAAGTTTATGTGCTGTTTGGAAGATATACCTTATGCACCTTACGCATCTTGGGCATGTCAAAAGGCGCATTGGACACGTGGGCAGAGAGATTTTAGATGTCACGAGATCAGAAATTAGTCCGTTATCAGGTGATTTAAAATGAGTTGAGGTTATCCTTTAGAATTTAAAGAAGGTCGTAGGAAGACTTTAAACAATGAACCACTGAAGCATGAATCAGAATTAACTGATTCTGTTTGTATAGAGATATTTGTGGAAAGCGAGGGGGCATAAACGGCCCCTCCCCAATAGAAGGATCAACCATCCTCCCCCCCCCCCCCCCCCCCCCCCCCCCCCGCCCTTGGCGCCAATGGGAGACAGGGTATCTACAGTATAAACATACGCCCTTTTTTTACACTGTAAACAAATTGGGCAATATTTTCCAACACTTTGCCCAACGTTGTGCCAATAGTCAACTCAACCATCTATTGGGCAATTGTTTCGTATTGTGCCCAACAGCCGGTTAACATTTTCCAAACATTAGGGCTACCATAATCGGGCAGTTGAAGGGTCATTTCTTGGCCCAAATTTTGGTCAAAATACGATATAATTATGCACGTGTGAAGTAGGGTACTGACGTTTACCAATAACACTGGGCAAAATATTGCCCAATAAATGGGTTGGTTGACTATTATCACAACGTTGGTGAAAGTGTTGAAATAGTATTGCCCAATTTTTCACAGTGTATATGTATTATGGAATCGAGCGTGGAGTCCAATTAAGTGACAAAGTTTAGGTTTTGGAACGGTGAAACTGGATTAAAAGAGCACATGTAAGCTGTTAGCTTTACTGAAAACTATGTACATTATATTATCTTGAAGACAACAAGAACTATTGCTCCCACGCTGATAGAAGATATATAAATAGATAGTAGCATCTGCCCCTTGCTTCTGGTGCCTATACTAGGCATAACCTTTACACTTAAAAAAACAACTGTGTGTGCTATAAAAACATACATATATATTCGAGGGAGCTCAGCGAACGAGAGACTAGAAAGCTTAAAAATAAACTCCAGTTCTGGTGAAAAAAAGAAAATTAATTCTCACGGAATCAAACGAAACTTACATTGAATGTTCAAGATTACAGATAAATGACATTTGCCAAACAATTTTGAAAGAAAATGTATACTGGCTGATTAATGAGCATAGAAAGACAAGGAAATCAAGGTAGTACCAACCCCGACACCATATGTGTTGTCCCATATATAGCTTTCTGTGTACAGTGCTTGTTACTTTACCAAGACTCGGTAAAATTTATTATGATTTTCATGACTCCACAACCTTGCAGTGCACACCAATACTTGCATGCTTCATAATCAACTGTTTCTTATCCTTTCCACACATTTTCTTTCACAATGCAATCGCATTACCAGTACTGAAGTTTATCTTTAATATAAACACTGCAGTATATGATAAATGCATGAAATTTCCTCTCCTTTTTAAATAAAGGCCCTTTGGGAGTGCAAACGATTATGGTCAGTCGCCGATTAATCTCTAATTGTTCGCCGAATTCCGACAACCGGCTAGGAATTTAACTGTAGAAAGGTTGACGTATTATTGTTTCTTCTTCGTGTGGTTAATCAATTCAGTATTTCCACTGAGAGCAAAATAGCTTGATAATTATTTTTGTTTAAACTATGAAAATTAACAGTTTACACTGTTTCTTAATCTACTTCGGTCATGTTTATTGTGATGCTTTAACCGTCTTACTTTTTTTCTGCAGCAGCCTTGTAAATGGACAAAAAGTAAATAAAAAATAGGTAAAGTCTGATCTATACGTTGGTGTATGCCGCATATGCTACTGTCTGTTTTAGGGGGGGGGGGG
>BEXV01003480.1:0-19150 GCA_003118195.1 Hemicentrotus pulcherrimus | reverse complement strand
AGAGAGAGAGAGTGATATAAGAGAGAAATAGATTTGGGACATAGGGAGAGTGATATAAGAGAAAAATAGATGTGGGACAGAGAGAGAGAGAGAGTGATGTAAGAGAATAATAGATGTAGGACAGAGAGAGATTGATATAAGAGAGAAACAGAATGATGTTAGACAGAGACAGAGAGAGAGTGATATAAGAGAGAAATAGATGTGGGACACACACAGAGAGAGAGAGAGAGAGAGAGAGAGAGAGTGATATAAGAGAGAAATAGATTTGGGACATAGAGAGAGTGATATAAGAGAAAAATAGATGTGGGACAGAGAGAGAGAGAGAGTGATGTAAGAGAATAATAGATGTAGGACAGAGAGAGATTGATATAAGAGAGAAACAGATGTTAGACAAAGAGAGAGAGAGAGTGATATAAGAGAAAAATAGATGTGGGACAGAGAGAGAGTAATATAATAGAGAAATAGATGTGGGAGAGAGTGATAAGAGATGTGAAGAGAGACAGGGTGAGAGGGGACAAAGAGAACGAGTATGGTTGGGATAGAGAAGCACAGAAACAAACTTCAGGCCTGCACTTTACCCGATCGAGGGACCTAAAGGCCCCGCTATATAGGCGAATCCAGACACGAGAAGAGAAGAAGTAGAAGGGAAAAAAAAGATGGTTTAATGAAAGAAAAACAAGAGGCACTTAGTTTAATAGATACTTAAAACAGAGAAAGCCACAATAAGTAAAACGAAGTAAGACGATGATTTAACTTCGGTTTTTATCCAAAATGAATTCACTGTTCGAAATAATTACAGAAAATGGATTAGTCATAGGTATTTGTTAATCAGTCATAAAGCGTATCTAGAGGAAGATAGTTGTGACACGCTAATGCCTCGTATTAAGGGACTTTTAGATTTACGTGGACTGATACGTGTGACGTCCATTCAAGGCATTGCATTAAAAGGGCGTCGATCGTAGCAATTCACGTAGTTGTTGCGCAAATCTAAAAGTCCCTATTGATTGTATTTGAAGGGATGTCTCTTTAATAGTACGCTATGCAATCAAGCGCCCTCTTTCGGCGCAGGCCTGCTACATTTTTATTAGGCGGTGATTTTGAAATCAAACATTTTCAAGTGGCACTCCTTTCGAAGAAGTCAGTAAAATTAAAAACGACGTGATAATCAGGAGATTTAGGTGAAGTGTATATGCACCTATAGTTATGAGGAAAACAAGTTAAGTAAGTATGAATACTTTTTTCCCTGTAATTTACCCACTTCTTGATAATGTGATAAACCACGAGAAAATATATTTAAAACACAAACATGGAAAACAGCGTATGGGACAACATAGTCGCCATCCAATGGGCGGAAAAAAGCACACATTTAGTCTCAGCAAATTTACAGACCCTGACATTAGAGATCTAGATCTAAACCTAGGCTAGCGCTAGATAATGATCTAGATCTACTCAATAGTTCTCCACTTTCTTTAATGTCATATTATTTTATTTATGAAAACTCATGCAATTTTACCTTGAGTTGCAGTTGAACTTAGGCGCTGACACCAAAGATGGCAGAATAATCCATTTTTCTCCGAGTCCAAACAGAAATCTGGACATTTGGTACCAGTTTCTGAGTGGTGAGTTTGACAGTCCTTGAATTGTTAATCGTTTTTACCGACGGTACCATGCCAGCGGCCGCCACTCTCCCTGACCCTGGCATGGGTAAGCGTCGGCCTGGACAGTGCCAGGTGACCTGGATTTTTTTTTTTTTTTTGATTTTTGATTTATTTATTTTTGCGTCCGAATATTCGGGTACGAGAAATCGTACTCGAGTAGTTGTCAACAGTGCGGGTACTCGAGCATTCGACTACTCGTCGCAGCCCTACATTTTGCAGTGACTTTGTATAGAGACTATCACGTTATGAGCGATAAATCCTTGGGAAGACGGACTACCCCTAAAAGTAGACGGTGAATTTGGGTTATTTTCTTATGCGGCAGCGCGCGGTACAGGAACCCGAAACCGCAGAAAATGATAAAGAAAAAAGTTTAGGAAGCAAATTATCTGCGTTTACGAGGATATCCTTTTTTATGTGGACAATCCTAATTCTCAGACCATCGCCCTCACTGATTATGATGCTCAATTTCAAGTCAAACTGTTTGAAAAGTAAAATCTAAGAAAATGGTAGAACAAACCACAAATGATACGAACAATCCAGTTTGCATAAATTATGAAACCATGTCATCTAAGAATTTATCAAATTGAGGAAACTTGAGGTTGGTTTTTCAATGAACGAATCAAAATTTGCAAGTAAGAATATATCCTAACAGTTTTATATCATCAACTAATTTCTATTTAAGAAATAATGATAATTAATGCATTTCATGACTCACAGTTTTACCATTTATTTATTGAATTATTGTGTGATATGATTTGTATCTATTTTACGCTTGAAAATGGAAAATATTTAGAGAAATACATACACCAAAATTGTTGTTATTTTCATCAATAATAACTGATAAGTAAAATGAGAGCTTGAACAATGAAGATCAAGAAATAAGTTTAAAATAAAATTTTCAGATTTTTATTTTCTGCCCATAAACTAATTTAAAGTTGACTTGAGATTGAGAAAAGATATGACGGGTTTGGGGTCGCGAAAAGTCTCTTTGGGGGAAAGTCTTGGCAAAGATGGTTTTTTGAAACATGTACACCTGTACAGAGGTGTGTGAGGTTCTTTATAAAAGTTAGATCACCATGCATGTGTGTATGTGTGGCACTGACACAGTTTTGAATGTCTTGTAGAATTTGTACCACTTTCCCCTGTACCCCAAGCTGGTTAATTGTCTGCTGATCATTATCTCTTATAGAATTCTTCTCTTTTTTAAAATGATTTTAGGGTAGAAGATCCTCTGCTGTTGACGAAAAACAAAGAATCGACTTGGAGCGGGAAGTGCAGCTAGGCTTCAAAAAGATGCCATTGCAAACAGGAGAGATGCCCCTGAGAGGTAAAACAAAATCATCCAAGAATCATATTGTATGGGGTAGACCTAGATTATTAAGGAAAGACTGAAAAGAGGTCTAGTTAAATTTTCCATATTGGAATGTTCAAATATAATTGTATACCCTCTTTCGTCCCATGGGCGGCAATAAAAGTATCAAAGGGACTCTTGCCTGTTGGCTCAATTTTGTAGGCCTCTATGTACATGCAACACACAACAACAAAAGATAAGAAAAAATTCCAAATTTGTTTTTGAAAAATTTGTTTACCCTCTTGTGAGCTAAAACATTTGAAGAAGATTTTTTATGTATGTGTTTGAACGTAATATTATGGCAATTGAATACTGCATCAATGCAGTGGCTGAGTGAGACATCCAAACTACTCATGAAATTTTCAAATCCCAAATTTCAAAGTTTGCTTTCTCTTTATCCACCATGTAGAAATACAGCGTGAAAGCAATGGGGTGGGACCGGGCAGCGAGGCAGACCAAATAGCCAAGGTGGCGGCATTGATGAAGAAGGCAAAGAGTGCTGTGGAAGAGGGCCACCCAAGAGCTGCATTGGAGATCTTACAGAAGGCAGCTAAGATTCAGAAGACTGAGAAGATCCTCAAGAGAATTGCTAAGTTGGAGGTAAGGCAGGTTATGTCTCCATTGACATCTTCAAAGATCCCATCACAATGAGGCCTAAAGAAAAAGATTTTGTATTGCCCTTTGGGTGCCAAAACATGGGTCGGTTGGTCAGAAATCTTTCATTTAAAAAAAAAAACTCCCTCTTTGGGCTGATATATTTCAGTTTTGAATGTTTTAAAACATTTTTTTTCTAAATTTTTAAACATTTTTTTTTTTAAAACCGACCGTAGATTTCAAGATTTTTGGGTCGGTTGCAAATGGCAATACAACATCTTTTGTTTTATAGGCCTGATGTCTTATATTAAATGGTTATGTGAGTGTAATTTATCAGAGGAAGACGACTACATGGGGTGGTATTCTGAAAACAATGTTATCTTCTATGGTCATACATGTAAATAACAAATGAAAATAAGGACAAGTCATTGGTTAATGTCTGCGCAATGCTGGCTCCGTTCATGTAAATTTAATAGAGACATCTGCGCAAGCTCTATGATAAGTGATAGTTTCATTTTGTTATGACAGTTAACATATTTTTCTATGACAAAAGATGCATAGTTTTCAGAATACAGCCCCTGCTAATAACAGACTCTATAAGTACCAAAGCTCCTTGGTAAAAATTCATGTACAGGTAGTAATAGTTTAAGGACATATCAACTGACCTTTGACCTCTCTTGTAGGCGCATCTTGCTGAGAATGGGTCTGAGGATGACAACATGGTCCATGTGGGCATATTAAGGATTCTTTGTCTACAAAGACCTATAGAACAGACTATGAGTACTAGAGCTCACTTGTAAAGTTCATGTACATGTAGTAATAGTTTTACTGACATATCAATTGACCTTTAACCTCTCTTGTAGGCGTATCTTGCTGAGAATGGGTCTGAGGATGAAGACGAGGACGATGACAACATGGTCCATGTGGGCAAAGGATTCTATGTGTTCAAAGACTTGTACAACAGATTGTACGAGTATCAGAAGGAGTCACTTCTCTGGTTTTGGCGTCTCCATCGCAAGATGAAAGGAGGTATTTTGGGGGATGACATGGGGTGAGTGAGAAAAGTTTCTTTGAGGCCATTAACAGGTCAGGGTCCTGTTGCATAAAACTTATCATTAATGGTATCTCTGCCATCAATGGTAACTACCATGGTAACATTGCTCAATAGCCAATCAAAATCAAGTATTCAAATTACCATTGATGGCAAAGTTACCATCAATGATAAGTTTTATGCAACGGGACCCAGGTTTTTATAGCTTTAGTAAGATATTAGCCTTTACTGTACTGGATGGGCTAAAGAGTGTTCCTTGATCTGCGTATCAATTAAAATGGACAGAGGACTAATTTCAGGGAGAAATTATAACCCATTTAGGTCCAATTGGAAATAGAATTAAAGTTAGGGAGGATTACTTCAAATCCTTTAACCTTTGCACGCTTAAAAGTTTAGGGGTTTTCAGTTGTTGACCATAGTCATAGACTGTTTTGATTGAAATCAGTTCCAGTTGGAAAAGTTCTGGGTTTAGAGTAAATTCATCTTCTATTCATATTTATTCTTTAACTATCTTCTGTACATGTTGCACATCATTGTTTCAGGCTCGGTAAGACGGTCCAAGTAGTAGCCTTTCTGAGCGGTCTCTTTGACATGGAGCAGGTGGAGAATGTTCTCATTGTTGTTCCTGTGGCTCTGGTCATCAACTGGGAGAGGGAGTTCAAGAATTGGTAAGAATCTTGAAGAAATGCCAAATAGTGATCTTAAAGCCCCACTGCACTACTTGTAGCTACTTGCTCCCTCTATATAGAAACAATGCCCAAGCGGCATCTGTTGGTCCCCCATGATCCTCTTTTCTTATGTTAATTGAGAGCTGAGTTGATGAAATAACCACCTGTCAGTGACCACGCTGGGTGGTCTAATCCCTCCTGGCCAAACTAGTGCAGACAGACTTTAACAAATAATAATTTATAGACATCAGAAGATGGTTTCTAAATCTCTTGCCATCCACTGGGAGGGGAAGTTCAAGAACCAATATTGGTATTTAATAATTCTTAGTCAAACCTCTTTAGAATGACCCCTAAAAAAGTAATCCTTTTAGGCAAATACAGGTGATTTCTAAAGCTCTTGTCATCTACTGGTAGAGAGAGTTGAATATCTGGTAAGAAATGGTAATAATTGAGAGGTACAGTCCTTCAACAAACTCCTGGGCCCCTTCTTATAATGAGGTGATATCAATTGCAACTATGTACATAAGAGATAGCAGACTGCAAACTTGTGATCAATTGGAGGGACTTGTGATTTGTGATTGATTTAGATCAATTGCAATTCTTTGTAAGATGGGACTCTGGTAGACTGCTCAAAGAAATTCAAAAAGTTGACCTTAGTAGACACTTGATATATACAGGTGGTAAAGGAAAGTTTGAACAGAAACAAAAATGCTCAAGCAGAGTATGAAAATAGTAATAAGACGGTATTACATCATACTCAAGTAGTTGACAACAGCGAGAGTACTCGAGTATTCAAGTTCTCGTTGCAGCCTTATTGGAAGGTATTAGGTTCTATATTCAAGTTCTCGTCGCAGCCTTATTGGAAGGTATTAGGAACCTCATACCTTCCAATAAGGCTGCGTCGAGAACTTGAATACTCGAGTACTCACGCTGTTGACAACTACTTGAGTATGATATAATACCGTCTTATTACTATTTTCATAGGTTTTCAGTCTTTTTTGTAGATTTCCTCAATATCTGATTTAACCTTGGGAGGACATTGCTACTCTAAACTCTGAAGATTGTCTCGTGTGAAAGCCTTGGTAACTTTTGGGCATAATACCTCCCTTACTCAATACTGGTTGCCAGTGGGTCACATAATTGTTCTCCAATAAATTACAGGCATATCTCTAGTTCTAGGGACGTTTGTAGAGCAGTGTGAGTAGAAATCTCATATTTGTTTTATCTGCAAGTTTCATAAACATGTTTTGCATTCTTTCTTGCAGGGCTCCAGGTATTGGGGTGCACACGTTCCATGGTGCTAGCAAGAAAGAGAGGGAGCGCCTGCTAGAGAGGGTGCAGAGGAGAGGTGGCGTGTTGATGGTCAGCTACGGACTGGTCATGACATGCTGGGAACAGATCAATCATTACCGTGGCAACGATTTTGTATGGGTGAGTGAGTTGAGGCTTGGAGATCCAGTGGAGAGGGGGAGGGAGGAAGATAGGAAGATATATTCAGACAGAACACCAGGGAGACAGACAGAGTCAGGGAAAGAGGAAGAGAGGGAACATTGAGACAAGAAAATATTGAAATATAATAATATTAATAATAGTGAGCTCTTGGATAGCACCCATTTATGTCAGACTTGACACTCCTGTCACTCCACAATCATTATGGCTGCCATTATAAAATTTCAAGGAACTAATTCCTGCCAGGTAACCATTTACCTTACCTGGGTTAAGTGTGGCAAATGGAGATTGATATCTTGCCAAAGGACACTAATGTGATCCACAGTCCGGTGACATATCCACTCGACCACCACACCTCCACCTTTACTATTTTTAATGACAGTATTTGTTTTTTCTTCCTCAGGATTATGTAATGCTTGATGAAGGTCATAAGATCAAGAATCCTACCAAGACAACCAAAGCAGCCAATGCCATCGCAGCCAAGCATAGGTTCATCTTGACCGGTACACCCATACAAAACAACCTAAAGGTATTAGACTCCAACTCTTCTGTATTCAGAGTGTTTTATTATACAGTTGTTGATTTTGTGATATTTTCTGTTTGCCTCCAGTAAACAATGAAGAAGAATTCTGTCTTTTGTATACTTTTTTTTTCATGACCAGGCTAGGTTTACCGAGTTTTTTTTTCTGTTTTTTTAATCTGAAATTTTACTGAAGAATTTTGTAAGATATTAACTATTGATGTGCACATAATGTGACACGAAGGCCCAATGAATGGCTAATTTTAAGCATAAAGAAAGCAAAATTTCAATGTGATAATTCTGACTAAATCTTGCATTTTACAACATTCCAATTTTTGCAGATTTTAAAAAAGATTTTTGCACTGTAACAAGAATAGAACATATGATTGTTCCGTACTGACTAACTCTTAAATGAACATATGTGTGTATAATTCATCTAGAGCTGTAAATCTTAAAAAGACAGTTTGGTACTCGTTGTTTGCATATGGCCAGAAAAGGCATTATTTTGAAAGTAGCATTTTTACATAGATTTAATGCACTTCGGGTGTTTGGGAGTGATAATAATAATAATAATAATCTTTTAAAGTCCACTCCAAATTGTATTAAGTTAAACCAAAAATGGAAATTCCTTTTGCCCTATTGATTGTGTGCCCGGCAGCCACTGAACAGTGCAGATCTACGTTGCTCTATCCCTTATTGTTGAACGCCAAACAAGGTAGTAGCAACTCCCGTCTTTTAACGTCTTTTGGCATGACGCGGCGGGGGTTCGAGCCCAAGACCTCCGGTTGTGAGGCGGACGCTCTGCTGACTAAGTCAACACACTGGTTATATACCGACCAGTTCATATACACAATGTGGCTTATTATTAGTTCTCCATTAGCTGTATAAATATCCTTAAAATGTATGCCTTTTGTAATTTTTTTCTAGGAACTTTGGTCTCTCTTCAACTTTGTGACTCATGGGACTCTGCTTGGGACACTGCAAACTTTCAAATCAGAGTATGATAATCCAATCACAAGGGTAAGGAAAACATGATGTTCCTCCAGCCTCTAGTTGAGTTGTCGTGGTCCAGTGGATAGGTCGCTGGGTAGAGAGTCACATGGTTTGTGGTTCCCACTTGGGCACTTATGTCCGCTGGCAAGATATCGATTTACATTTGGCACTCTCTACCAGGTGTAGTGAATGGGTACCCGCCTACCTGGTAGGAAGAAATTTCTTGAATGCTTGAGTGCCATATCGTGGTAGCTCGGCTAAAGCCAGGGTAATATGTTTGCAGTGCTTTCAGGGAGAAATTATTAATATTGATGATACCGCCCTGGGTAAACAACATATATTATCACTATTATTATTATTAGCCTATTCAGTAACATTTTCCACATTTTGGGGGTTGGATTAAAACTTTTTTATTTCAAGTTCAAGCTCTGAAAACATAACAAATGCATAAATACTAAATAGAACTAGCAAAAAACTTTCACTTGCAATGTGTGTCCATTTGTTGTTCGGAAACCATATGGCATTTTATGTGAGAGATTTTTAAACTGTAAAACTAGCATTGAAATCATTTATTTGTGTTAAAAAGGTCAAAACCACTGTATTTCTAAACAAACTAGCAGTTATCAAAATGTTGGCATTCTTTTTTACTTTAATTCCTCAAGGTTACTTGATAAGTTGACACTATCATGTTATAAAGATTATTGCTAAACTTCGTATCTCATGCATACATGTAAACCCAATAGCGTTAAAAAAATAATGAAACGTAGAAATGCTTACAAGTTCAAATGATGTATGTATTGTTTCTCAGGCCAGGGAACAAGATGCCACTGCAAGCGAGAAGCTCCTTGGCAATGAGATGGCAGAGAGTCTCCGCCTCCTCATTGCACCGTACTTCTTGAGACGAACCAAGGCTGATGTCCTGAAGAACAAGAAGGAAGACAGTGAACAGGATGATGGAGGTAGCGAGGCCAGTGGATCTACAAGAGATGAAGGGTCGCCAGAGTGAGTGTGGGGGTGGGGGGGGGGGAATTAATTCCATTTCAATTTCAATTTCAATTCATTGTCCAGTATTGGAAATTCGTTTTGCTCATATTTTACAAACGTACAAAGAATCAAAATAAGTTTTCATACATAATGTATCATATCTTAATCATAATTAGTTGAGGGTATTAGTGTGCTCAATATTTGCAAATGAATCAAAACTTCAACTTCTGTTGTCCTCTTTTCTCATTTATTTCCTTTTCACATTAAACTTTGTTGAAGAGGACTATAACTAATTTGGTTTTTTATCACCTATAGATGCACTTAAAGACATTTTCACTAAAAAAAAATCACCATAACCAACACAGTATCCAATTTAATTGCCATTGGATGGTCTTATTTATTTGGCCCATTTTCTTTTTTATTGTTATTCTTATCCGACGTAGAACTGTAATCCCCTCTCTGACCCGGAAGAATGACCTGATTGTGTGGCTATCACTGACTGAAACCCAGATCCAAATCTACAAGGATTTCATCAGTCTGGACAGGGTCAAAGAAGTGAGTTCTTTCAATATTTACACAACTTTATACTTTTTAGTTACATGCGACCAGGTTTAGAATTCCAATTTCTGAAAGCGACTGGTCAAAGGTGTTATGTCCAAGAAGTTGTCATAATGCACTCCCTTTTTGGATTACGGTGGTGATCATGATGATGGTGATGATGATGATGATTGTGATGATGGTGATGATTAGAATGCTGATTGTGATGATGATGATGATGATGATGATGGTAATGATGGTCATAATGATGATGATGATGGTGATGATGGTATTAATGTTATAATGGTTTTATTCTAAGCTTACATTGGCTTCTCCTGAGGGAATGCATTTTAAGAGCAACTAATTCAAACTGATTCTGAATCATATCACCAAAAAAGATTCTATTCTCCATTGTCTTCCTACCAGTTGCTGATGACCAAACGATCGCCTTTGGCCGAGCTTACTGTCCTCAAAAAAATCTGTGACCATCCGCGGCTGCTGTCCAATCGAGCTTGCAGACAACTAGGATTGCAGATGTCTCAAGAAGGGTGAGTTTTGTGTGTTGTTATCTACTCAGTGAACCCATTTAACAGTTAGTCTCCGCCTCCTCATAGCACCATACTTTTGGGGACGAACCAAGGCTAATGTCCTAAAAATGTCTACAAAGAATTAATTTTTTTATAAAATACATATATTTGGAATGTTTTTTAAAAAAATTGTGAATGATGGTGGTATATTTTGTCTCTGTCTCTTGGCTCTACTAGCATTTTTTGTATTCACTCCTTTCCTTACATGAAGTAGGATTCTGCCTGACATTTGTATTGTATTGATAGTGTGAATACATAGTTAACATATACATATGAAGTTGCAATTCTGTTAATTATTTGTTGTGAAGGCTTTGATGTATACTGCTCTTAATCATTCATCACTGAATATACATGTACATGTATGTTACTTTAGGATAATGATCCATCACATGCCTCGAGCTTTATCTCGTCAAACATATAGGATTAGGGTTGCAATAGGGTTTTAGACTAGGTTTAGGGTTAAGGTTAAGTATAGTGTGAGATCCAGGTTTGAAGAAAGAAATTTGGGTAAAGTAGGAAATAGACCACAGAACAATTGCCACCGCAGCTTGTGTTCCGGAACCATTAAGATTGATGGAACCTCTGCCCTTCTTGCCTCATTTCTCTGCAGTTACGATGAGAACGACGATCCTTCTGAGATGGAATGTGCAGCAAACAGTGTCCACACCATCAGCGAAGAAACCCTCTTCCTGGAGTCCGGCAAACTCCAGTTTCTCGTCAAATTACTTACCAATCTCAAGGAGGAGAATCACAGATGCCTGGTCTTCAGCCAGTCACGCAAGATGCTGGATATCATTGAGAAAATCCTCATTGCAAGGGTAATGATTTGTCCTCTTTTTAATTCTCTATTTTGAAATGTTTCATTTTAAATTCACTAGTTATTTACCGTTGCTAAATAATGCTGTAAATTTATGCATCTTAAGTTTATTATGATGCCTTCATCGTCTGAGATTAAACAACTGAAACATAAATAGTCCTAGTACAGTCAGATATATACAAGTATATACCAAATATACATTTCTGTATCAAATTATGGTTGATGTACATGTATATAAGCATCATAAACTATTGTTTGCACTATAAATCACAGGATTAGTACATAGCACAGTCAGGCTAAGACCTGATTTTAAGCCCTAATACCTTTTTTTTCCCCCAAAACCTTCCTTTAACACAACATATTGGGCTTCAAAAACAAATCTCTTTATCATGCTATTTGGATTTTTTTCTTCAAATGTATGTATATACCAGAGCCAGCGTACTAGAACCAGTGCTTGAGAATAGCTAATTGTAGTTGCCGTTGATCTTACTTTTTTAAAGATATGAATAAGATAGTAAATGAAAGAAAAGTGATTTGTGCTTTTAAAGGTCCTCCACAAATTTCCCCATTTTATCTTGCTTCATTGCAAACTTTCTGCCCCAGGGATTCAAACTGATGAGGCTTGATGGTACCATCACCAAGATGAGTGATAGAGAGGAAAGAATCAGCCGTTTCCAAAGAGATTATTCCTACACTGTGTTCCTCCTCACAACCCAAGTGGGAGGGGTCGGTCTGACGCTGACCGGCGCAAACAGGGTGGTCATCAGTGAGTAGATATATATGGTTTGAACATTCTTTTGAGTGTGTTGGTAATGGTATGTGAAATACATGAACGTTATGGTGATGAGGAGGAGAAGGAAGAGGATAGTGATGATGGTGATTAGAGTGATGTTAATGATAATGATGATGATGGTATTAATGATTTTATTGTGTTGATGATGACCATACATGAAAATGATGATATTGATAATAAGAGAGAATAGAAAAGAAAAGTGAGAAGTAAGAGAAAAGGAAAAAGAGAGGGAGAGAGAGAGGGGGAGTGAGGGGTGAGACATGGAGGGGTACCAATAGATGTCATCATTTTTCGTATGTTCAACATGTTTTTTTCTGATTCATTTTGAATGTCTGCAGTCGATCCCAGCTGGAACCCAGCGACAGACAACCAGGCAGTGGATCGGGCATACCGCATCGGTCAGACACGGTCAGTGGTCATCTATCGTCTCATCACCTGCGGCACGGTGGAGGAGAATATCTACCGAAGACAGGTCTTCAAGGAATCCTTGACCAAACAGGCCACGGGCGGTTCCAAGAACCCTTACCGGTCAGTCATTCTTGTCTTTCTTGCATTCTTACTCTAGAGTTTGTCTATGGTACTGGTCATCTCGTAACTTGCATCTCATATTGGTAATTTAATCTCATGAAATTTACATGTATTCTGGACTCTATCATCATGAAGATATGGAGTTAGGGGTAAGTTGAGGTCTTGTGTTTGGTCCAGGATTGAGATGAGGATATTAGCAAGTGTAGGAAATTGAGCATGAAACAATTGCTGCTAGAGCATGTGTTGTACATTCCCTGAGATACCACTTACAATTAAACTATTTGCGCAATGAATGCCTGATCTGTGCTCTAGACTCTGGTAAGATTATCAACTCATTACAATCATCAGATGTACTAGACTGTAAGATGTAGTTGGTAAAAATTAGCAACATATTGGACAACACCTGAGAATAACTCTTTACAGGGGCTGCTGCTGCTAAAAGTACAGGTGATAATATTGTAGGTGAGCCCCTTAGGAACTCTGAGCAAATCATAATATTTACGTATTGACTCTGCATTTTGAGAAACACTTTCTGAAAGGCATTCTAAATATTTGACTGCTGAGTAAATAGAAATCATGATCAAAGGCTTTTGGAACCTGTTAATCATGAAACTAATTTTCATAATCCTGCTTGGATATGACTAGCATATAGGAGAAACATTATGTTTGTAAATACGACATGTGTGCATGTCGTACATGCATCCGGTGTGGGCTTGCGAATACTTCTCATCGACTCAGAATAGTACTGCCATGAGTTTTTTTTTTCTGAAGCATTCCTGATCCTGAAATCTCAGATTCAATATTACAAAGTATTTGATTCTTATGAAATAGATGTACATGTATGTCAGGTGGATTGATGACTGTCTCAATTGTCTCAACTGCCTTTCATGCTTCAGAGGACCTGTAACTATAACTAAAGTGGAACACAATTCAAAATGAAAGACTTTTGAAACAAAGAAAATACAGACTTGTAGCGCTAGAACATTTATTGTTTTGGGACCATCACAATGAAAATCTTACACCTCCAAATAATTGCTACGTATCTAAGCATCAATCAATAATTTTATTTTCTCTATTCATGAGATGGAAAGTCTCCATCATTCAGTTAACCTTTTGCCTATGTGAACTGGGTTATCCTTGTAATAAGTCTTTGGGATTACAGAATTTGGTAGTCAGTGGGTTGAAGATGCAGCGTTAGACCTAGTGATAGGAATGGGTACTTCTTACCCCTCATGAGATACATTTACCATCCTAGTCAGAATCATTAACCCTCATTCACACATAGCAATGGTATGAGGCATCTCTTATAATAACGATATCTACACAATAAGGAGTTTAAATCTTTCTTGTGAGATCATTGGTACATGGGCAACAAAACATGGTATACAGAAGTTTTGGTGTTGTTTTCCACAAGACCTTGATGAAGAATATTGTTTAATTCGTTATATGACTATGAGTATGACTATGAGAATTGAATGCCATTGCTGATTGTTCTCAAAATCAGCTTCTATAAGTGGTATATATAATTTATACAATACAATAAAGTGAATGCCTCTTTTGATCTACAGTAGTGGTATGAGTACCTATGATGGTGTTATATATATATGAATTTTTCTTGTATGAAAATGCTGTTCATGTTTGAATATCGTCTGCTTGAAGACACAAGGGCTCTGTGTCTAACAAGATCAGGTAAGGTCCTTGTGTCTCCAACCAGGCGATAATAGGATAGATACAGTCATCTATAGTAAACCATTAGCTTTCATCAATTGATCCATACAAGTCCTTACGTAGACAGACACATGTTGCATCTCATTGGATGCAGTCTGAATCTCGCCTGCATGGCAGGGACTATGGGCCAGGGAGATAAGGACATGGTTCTGGAACACTTAAAACCAACGACACTATTTCTTCTGGGGGACTTGAACTGGTCATGTCAATGAAGATTGCCGAACAGCCACCCAGCCAAAGGTCTCCTGATTCTTGCTTTCCTGAAAAATGGCACGAAAGACGAGAACAAAAGATGTTTTATAGGTAATTGAGGCTATTTTAGAAAACTTTATTCCATCAATATATATTATTTTATCTAAATGTACCTCCTGGGGCCCAGTGTATGAAACTTAAAGGGATCTGGTAACTTTGTCTCAGATTCTGAAACAAAATTCTGGATTTAGCTCATGCTGCAACTATAATTTTAAGCCTGTAGGTCAGTCAGGAACCACATGGCTTTTACAAGCCTATCACCTGTCTGATTATCAAGATATTTATGATTGGAATTACAAATTTTGAAAACCGTTTGCCAAACGGTTTTTAAAACACTACAGTCCATTGGGATAGTCCCTCGGATAGGACGTTAAATGGAGGCCCCGTGTAGAGAAGAGTCACTACCTTTGCACGTTAAAAACCCACTGCACTATTCGTATAAGAGTAGGGGGAAACCCCGGTGTAGTGGTCCACCTGCACATCCCCAGTATAGTACGATAATACTCTGTAAAGAGGTCTGTACTCAAAAGGAAGAAGAAGAAGGGAAAACGAGTATGGTAAAACCGGTGTTGCCCTTCTGTTAAATAATCATATCTGATTGATACGCGTCTGTAAAATCCAACTACACACACACGCCTGTATGTGATTTCACCACAGGCACTACTCTGTTTTTATAAAGTATACCCCCAAAATAGACAAGGGAAGTGTTACCTCCAGCGAGAATGTAGGTGTGGCCCTGCTGTAGAATAACACCGCAGGAACTGGAAGAACTCTTTACTGTGGCGCCATTTCCCAGAGTGATATCACCTTCTTCATCTCGGAAGATGGCTCCAACTTCCAGAGTGTAGGTCCGAATGTAGTCATTGCTGATGCTGGGCTCTTGTATTTGTGTGACATTAGCCGAGATTGCTATGAAGTTAAGTAGGAATGGAGTGTGAACTAGCTTCTGTGTCCCTTCACTCTACTCACTTTTCAACGGTCGTTGTTTACTAGGAAGCCGTAACTGCCACTGATATCTTAGGCCGGCTGGCAGAAGAGCATTAGTGCGCAAGCGACTCAAAACTACTTTTTCGAATTATTCGCATTTAAAGATTTGTTTTATATGTAAAGTGCTTTCCATCACGAAAATTGGTTTAAAACTTAAAAGACTAGTAGAAATGTTACAGTAGAACACTGCCACAATTTTTTTTCCGGAAATAAGTCAGTTTTATAAAAGTTTGAGGTGATTTAATGCCCCTCTACTTAACGCTTCATTTAAGCTAACGCCCGTCTGCCAGTCGGGGGACGATATTACATAGCTCTTACAGAGTTCTGTGGGACCACCGATTATGATTTCTTTGATCTTTGAAGGTTTATCGTTTAAAACAAGGTTTTATATTGTCATATTGTCCAGAGATGTCATGATGATCTATCGAGTTGTCCTGATGTAGTAAACGTTATGGGACTGTCGATCAAATTGTTTGTTGTGCAAATCCCTGCTGCGGCATCAATGTCCTTTTACAAGCCTTCAATCTGTTTTTGCCCATCTCAACCCAGATTAGTAAATTGGTATACTGTAGGAAGTTATTCATTGAATGCTTTCAACATCTTAAGGGCAGCTTTGCTGAAGCCAGTGTAACAAGATACTACTTTATAATCATCTTGAGCTTATTATCCCCTTGCCGACGAAGTTGGAGGGGATATAGTAACACTGCCGTCCGTCCGTCCGTCCGTAACAAATTTGGTTTCCGATCGATAACTTCAGTAATGTTAGACGGATTTTAATGCAATTTGATATGTAGGTTCATGGTATAAAAACACAGCCTAAGTTCAATTTCGGAGTATGTAGGTCAAAGGTCATAGCTCATTGAATATGCAAATCTGGTTTCCAATCGATAACTTGAGTAATGTTTGACAAATTTTAATGAAATTTGATATGAAGGTACATGGTATCAAAACACAGCCTAAGTTCAATTTCGAAGTATGTAGGTCAAAGGTCTTAGCTCATTAAATATGCGAATCTGGTTTCCATTCGATAACTTGAGTAATGTTTGACAAATTTTAATGAAATTTAATATGAAGGTACATGGTATCAAAATACATGTACAGCCTAAGTTCGATTTCTGAGTATGTAGGTCAAAGGTGAGCTCATTAAATATGCAAAAACACCTACCGGTAATTATATATGTGAACATGTGGTTAACTTCATTGCCTAGTAATATAATAGTATAGTCCAATGGAGGTAACTTCTTCTGACGTATACTGGCCATTTGTACCCTGCGAGGGGATGCTACGCTTTGCGTTGACTTGTTATTGTTATTGACGAGAAAGGTCTGAAATGAATTGCATGTACAAACATTGCACTGCTATGTTTGCAGAAACACAGCTCTGTATATATGGTAAGTGAATAGAAGTTGCTGATGTTTCATTGAATTGATAGCGATTCAATTATTAATATTTCTATTTGACTAGTATTTCGCTATATGATGCTTTACTACAATACCTAACCTAACATTTACTGAATGGGAGACATGGTCCAGTTCACACACGTTTAGATAGATGTTTGAACTTCATGTATTAAGTCATGTATGATATCAAAATCTATTTTCAATACTTTCCTCTTTACACTAGAAAAATCCATACGCCAAGGCTATCTATACAGTGCATCCCAGAAATAAAGAAACCAAGAATGATGAATGTTTTTTCATAATTAATCACAATTATAATTAATAAATGACACATATTTGTACTCATAATTTCATTAAACAAAGTTGTTTTCACTGGCTGCCTGTCGTAGCAACAAACAACATACTCTATTTCGTTGACGATCAGCCATACAAGAAGTCTTTCGTCTTCTTTGTTGTTAGGGCAGACAGCTAGTGGAACGGATTTGTTTAATAAAATTATGGAAATACAAGCATTACTTTGAACAAATAGAACTTTGTTTTTCCAGGCTCATTTTTTCTTGATTGAGGTGTCATATGAAAGGGCATAAAATGAACTTTCTAGAAATGTGATTTTCTCTTTGAGATTCAGATACCATCCACCAAATGACTTTTTGGTTTCCTCTTTTCAAATTGTTTTTTTATCACTCATGCATGAAATATGCATCATATAAGTTGCATCAAATGAAAAAGGAGGATATAAGCTTTACAAAATATGTGTCACTTATTAATTATAATTGTGATAAACATTGATAATTCTTTGTTTTGTTTTTTCTGAGACACACTGAGATAGTGCTATGCCAATGCGTTTAAATGTTTTCAAATAATCACCATCAAACCTTCCCATAAAGCACAGTATTTAAATAAGTTAAATAAATATTCCAACATACCAAATTTACAATTGCAGTACCTCTGTCCCAGTGGTTGTAAGGCACATCTGCAAGCTTGTGAGCTCCCAATCATAAGGGCCACAAGGAAGATAGCCAAGGCTGACATTTTAAGAAAGAATTGTTTGCTCCCCTCCAAAACAGACGATGAAAACAGACTGTGAGAGATAAAACTGTCTCATCCATCCTGCTTGTTTTGCTTTCATGGGAAAGAAATATTTGTGCAACAGCTGGTACATCCAGTATCTAATATGTGTCATATAATCCCTGAGCAAAACTCTCACTGCAATAGAAATAAAGGGCATGAAAGAGCACCCCCACCTTGCCATTTAACAGGAAAATATACTTGCTTAGCATTTTCATACTATTTCAGTAAAATCTGTTTTCGTCAAATTGCTAGCTTCTTCAAGTTCACAATATTACACGGGTCAAGGGTAAAAGGTCATAGGTTTCATTATGTATGCAAAAATTGCTCATGATCGTGTTATCTCAAAAATCGATTGACGGATTACTATCAAACTTGAGCATGTATGTTTTTTGCAGAGCCAATGAACTGATAAGACTTTAGGGTCATGAGGTCAAAGTTGAAAGGGTCGGACATGTATATGAAAAATAGCTTGTCATCACGATATTCTTAGAAACTGTTATAATGGATTACGAACCAAATTGAAATTGCTTCTGTTTTGATTTGTAAATCGCTCTATGGCGGAGGCATCATTTTTAACTGCATGCAGTCGAACATCCATCTAGTTTCTCCCTCTCATCTGCAAGTTTTCATCTAGATCAATATCAAATCATAATTAATCCTATTCTATTTGATGGTTAATAAGAATGCCCCCCAACCTCTCACCTCATCTGTTGAGAATAGATATCATTATCCTGTTTACAATTTCAACCACCTGGCGTTAAACCTCTACAGCTGTTGTCTCCTATTTTTCTCTGTCAGATTGGCCATCACCTCATTTATTGATTTATTGATCAGATTAACTCTGATGAAATTCTGAAATCAGTTTTGTTGTTGTTGCTGTAAACTTTCAGTTTTACTCATGTTTCACCTACATCAATGAGATTTTTGTTTTCCAAGGTTAAACATAATTTTCAGACATTTGCTTTAGGCTATTAATTTGCCCAGGATATAGAATTTGGATCTTTGGTTAGGACTTGGTTGAGTTGTGGTCCCAGTTTGATCCAAAATGAGAGGTGTTGTGGTCAAGTGGATACGTCGCCGGACTGTCGATCATAAGGTCCACGGTTCGATTCCCGCTGCCACACTCCACCCAGGTGAAGTAAATGGGTACCTGGTAGGAATTTATTCCTTGAAATGCTAGAG
>BEXV01003479.1:13128-40540 GCA_003118195.1 Hemicentrotus pulcherrimus | reverse complement strand
GGGGAGGGTGTGTGATGTCGATAAAAAATAGTGTTGTGTAGATTACGACATTCTTAGTTCCTAACCAAATTCAAATGCAAGTCAAAAGATTAAAAACAAACACCATCTTGTTAGACAATGACACCCACAAAACGAATAGAATCTGTTGACATCACTAACAACATGTTCTAATAAAGCGTATAATTAAAATACACACATACATACTTTAATTTAAGCAGATAATATTTTTGTACTCAATTATTCGGAGTAATTGATGTAAATATGTATTGAAACTATGCATATAAATACCTCGCTAGATGAACAGAGAAGATCAAAAAGTTTATTCTTCCGTGTACTTAGTTATTCATTCTGTTTGGCCCAAAGGCTCATAGGAAACTGAACTAAACCTATAAAGTATATATGAAGATAGGTGCTTATATACTGTATAAATATATATTTCCAAACAAGGCAAAATTGCTCTATGACATGACAGTTTGCATACAGACAATAGCAGACTGGACACCAGACTGTAAGTTACTTGGTATTTTGCTTTATCCCTGTGATGATCATGGTTGCATGGCAAAGAATGCATAGATATAACAAACACTGTGGTGTAGTTCTAGAGTATTCACAACTTCTTGCCAGTCTTACCTGTATTCTATTATGTTTACATACTACCAAGATTAGTTTCATATTTTTCTTGAACGATTCATTTTAACTAATTTTCATTCAAATTGAGCATTTTCATCTTAAAGGCATTGTTTAACGATGTTTCCAGTTTCACAAATCTGAGATGCATGGCCATACGTGTTATCAGCGTCTGTGATATGGTGTAATATTGAAGTAAAACAAAAACGCTTCAAAATGATCATGATGTGCTTCAAAAAAAGTAAACATCTAATTTTCCCCAATAGACTGTAGTGTAATAAAAACCGTTAGGAAAACGGTTTTTGAAATTTCAAATTCGAATCATCAATATCTTGATAATCAAATATGCGATTTGCTTTTAAAAGTCATGGGATTCATTTCTGACCTAAAGGTTTATAATTACAATTGCAGCATGAGCTACTTTCCAGGATTTTGTTTAGAATCTGAGGCAAAGATATCCAATCCAACTAAACTGCTATGAGATATTGTCTTAAAGAGAAGGTTGAGTTCTGGGAAGAGGTGAACAATAATTTGTGAGCGTTATCATTCTTATTATGCAAGTGTGGAAGAACATCATATAAGACATGTTACCTGAAAAGCATGGGTCCTCAAATGCCTTCATATTCTAAATATGTCATGTAACATCGTAAAACTCGGGGGTAGGATTTTTACGCCACGTGTTCGTGTAGTCCCATATATATCTTTCTGTGTACAGTGTGTGTAACTTTACCAAGACTNTAGCCACTTTGAAACCAAGTAAATATGGTGTCCTTTATATTGTGTGAGAACATGTTTTTGTTTTCGAATGCTGACATCTTTCTTTTCTATTTGTTTTTTTACTTTTGCATTTGATAATACATCCTTGCCGCGACATGTATACAAAACAAAATAGAACTAATGTTTTAACATTGTATACCTAGTGTATATACAAATCGTATTCTAATTAACAAATAACAAATAATGTTCGCTAAAATTGCTAGAATAGTTACTTGATGTACTCTACTCATCTTCATCTCGTTTTTCTTGATCTGCAATTCTTAGTGGTTGCGTTTCATACCTATCATACAGCTAATAATAATGATAATCATAATAATGATGATAATAAAAGTGAAAATCCATGTTAAGTTTTAAAATGTTTAAACAAAAATATTTACATATTCAAACATTTGAAACTTTCTTATCCTTTTGCTGTTATGGTGGTGGTAAAAATCATTTGATTTCGCACATATTTGATTATGAAAGTTCCATATCCGCGCCACTTGGGGCGTTTGTTATTGTTATGTTTAATGGAAACCAAGTATCAATGTATTTTGACTATTATCATGCTGCATAATTATCTCTGTATCTCCCAGATTAACTATAATCAAAACAGTACAAATACACGTTGTGAGAAATAACAGATTCGTATTCGAATTGAAGGAGGAACATCCTACGTAAATGAAACAAACATTTCATTGGAGATGTCAAATGTAACCTACATCAAAGGTATGACTTTTAAGTAAAATTAGGAAATGTTAGGAGGTAAACGAATTAATGATGTGACATTTCGTATTTTCCCACTCAATATTGATCAAACAGACATTAACTTTGCATAAATAATTATATAGAAACATTACTATCATTTTCATTTGTACAAGATAAATTGAATAAAAAATATATTCACAAGCAATACCAGGAATGAATATAAGTTTGTTTGTTTTTTTGCCATTGAAATCTGCTTGCAGTTCATTAAATTTGGAAGAGTGGAGAATGAAAAAAAGAGCGAGGAGGTGTGCCATAAAGTGGAAGTTGACAAAGATAGAAACCGTGAGGAACGAGCGAGACAGAGAGAGAGAGAGAGAAAGAGAGACAGAAAGAGAGAGAGAGAGACACTCAGGCAGACAGCGAGTGAAAGAGTATGGAAGGATGATTGTTGATGAATAACGATGAATAACTTTTGAACGAAATATACATGAAGTAGGTCGAGTCTTGCCCGGTGCTTAAATTCTTGGACAAGATGTTGACACAGCCTTGTCTCTCGAACCAGATATATAAAATAAGTACCTGGTAATGTTGGGATAATCGGAATCACTTTGCCCTCAGGAATAGCAGTATTGATATTGAACGAGCCTAACCTGGGTAAATATAAATGATAAGTTATGTCGTCACGACTTATACGACTGGTTTGATTAATACCGGCACTTCAGGCTGGACATGCCTACAGAAAAGTATAGGCGCATCCAAAGCAGGAAGTGACGACAGGATTTGACAAGAACGAGTGTTGTTTCATCTCCGCTACAGAGCCGAAAGTACAAGGTGTTCTCACTTGTTTTGATACTTTCCTTTTCTTCCACTTGATTTATAGCGATGGGGAAAATAGGAACTACGTTTCGGATGCTCCTTCGCATTTGCTTTTTGATTAATACATGTCATTGCGACGCATCACGGTTTTGTGACGGATTAAGTTCTCCAAAGTTTAGCGAATCACTAATAGATAAAACGGTTAAATTAGGACAGAATGCCGCATTTGCCTGTGCCGCATCAAATTTCGATCCCGCAACTAATGAGATAACATGGCAAGTGAGACCAGATATATACAGAAAATATATCACCGGACCAAAAGTCAAAGCTGGTGTGTATATATCAAGCATAACATTATATGACATTGGTACAACAAGTTGCATATTTCCTGTACTCTCGAATACCAAGGACGACAAGGCCAACCATCATTACAAACATGTCATATTGTTAGCAGTGCCACGTTGTTAGTCGAGTATTTTCCAGATGGAAACGACCTGACCTGCAGTCCTGTGGGTCCCTTGGCACTACGTGTAGGATAGATCTTGTCTGTCCGATGTGAAGTTCCCAGATGTGAACCAGCTGTTGATCTTACCTGGAAACTCAGTGACCAAGGAGATGGGTCTCTGCCTCTGCCTTCCATAACTGATATTGGGCTCTCGCGAGTCCTGAGACAAGACTTGGAAATTGATCAGTTTCTTTATCTCAATGACATAGTTTGCCTCGTCACAAGCGAATTCACATTTCCCAATGAGAAGTTAGAGTGCATCATTGGTCCAATTAAGGTTTTGAGGCCACCATCTGTAGATATTTATCCCCGACACATAAATGTTTCTAGAGGCGATTCCATTGAGATGAACTGTTTGACCAGCGGATATCCCGAAGTGTCTAACTTCTTTTGGACATGTTTTCCGAACAACATCTTGACTGGTTGCGACAGTACCTTTGAAAGCATCAGCATGTCTGTTTTGATTGGTTTTTCACATGATACGGAGAGTGTAATCGTAAGTTGCACAGCTACAAACCCTGAAGGTTCCGGTACAAGTAATGCTACAGTGACAGTTCTATCTGCTGTTTCTGTTGAACCTTCAGATGACAGAGAAGATTCCAACGTTATTAGGCTCTCTGTTGTTGAAAACAGAGACCCATGCTGCTTGAGATTACAATGTGCATTTCTACCGAATATTTCGAACGGTATGGTAAAATTTCAATGGATAATTGACGGATGGTATATTGGACAGGAAGACAGAGCTATCCGGCAAGAGTCAACAAGCAGGTCATCGTACACATTCCACACCAACCTTGAGTTCAAGGCAAATGCACTGGTTACATGTAAGATCAAAGTCGGCGAGGATATATTCGAGTCTTCTCAGAATATTTCCAAACTTCCATTCAATGATACTTCAACGATCTCAGTTTCAATGACCGATTCATTTCGTTCCAAAGTTCTACCAGATCAGATTCACCCAAATGAGGTTACCACAAGCATTCCTAACACGAGAAGAAAAGAGGGAACGGTTTCACCTGTAGAGTATTCCGGTAATCTCGAAACCAGCAGTGTCACGCAGTGGGGAGATACTCTACAATCCACGCTTCAGTTTTCTACATTAAAATTTGTCTCCATTATAACGGGAGCTGTAATCATGTTCATCATCATCACGGTGGGTTCTGTAACACTGGTCTCTGTTTTTCTGTACCGCCGTTTCACCAAGGGTTCAAACACAATGCCTTTGACAAACCTCCACGTTCCCGATGATGTCGGCACTCCTGTAGAAAGTAGGAAAATTACTGAAAGCAATGTTGATGACCCGATGTATGAAATACCCAACGCGCCAACTCCGCTACCCTCAAAGTCCATTTCCCTTGACCGACCGAATTTCGATTCCCACATTCCTCTCGTTCTTTAGATTCTTCATCATGTGCATCTCGCGAATATGGAACTAGCTCTAGTGATTACTATACAGAAGACACTGATGATGTTTATCGAGAATACCAGGAGCAAATATGACTAAATGCGTGCGGAAGTGTATAGCTTTGGTTAGAGTCTGATTGACACTCATTGACAACATTAACTCTAAACTTTTCGAGATAGATTTCTTTAAAGTTAGAATCAAGATTTTGGCAATTGTAGTTATCAATAATGAAGAACGCGATGATTCGTCTCTCTTTAACCAGTGTGCATTTTAAAAATAGATAACTTATTTTTGTATCCTCAAGAATTATGTTTCAGTTGGATGACCGTATTCATATCACTCTGCATATTTGCTCTAATGATAATATACAAATAACGCACGGCTCTGAGTGCAATAGCGGTGAATGCAGTACGCGCGAGGTTTCTTTAGATTGGTGCCGCTCTGTGCAACGAGCCACTTGTGGCGAGTTCACAGTGCGAACCATCTGAAGAAACCGAGCGAGCACTGCATTAACGTCTTGCACGACAGGGTCAAGTGCGTTATTTGTTTTATAAAATAGCGACACAAATCAAAACAAACCAAAAAATAGATCTTAAGTATTAATTAGTTAGAGCAAGTTAGAGTCTACGAAACTTAGTACGAGAGTTAGATCTAGAGTTATGTTACTTCTACTTCTACTTCTACGACGATACTCAGCAGGATCCATAAGTCAGGATTTAGTGCTGAGGAATAAAATATCTAGTTCTTGGTCTAGATGCTGGGTGGAAGCGCTCCCTTGAAGCCCTCCANCGGTCATCAATGAAATAAATAAATAAATACTTATTTAAGAGCATTAATAAATGTTGTCGTTTGAAACAGCCTCCTAATACAAATAGTGGTAAGGGATAATTGTTACTACAGTAGTAGTATAACCTAAAACATACACAATTTTTTTAAATACATCTAAGATGTCTCATTCTCGAGATGTACATAAATTAGGATTCATTTATTCCTTATTATCGTACTTACATGATTGGGGGTACATTTTTATAGTTTTATTTTTTTAAAGATTTTTCAATGTTTTGCTTTTGTGTTAGTGATATTATTGAATGACACACTATATAGTTGAAGGCAAAGAACATTAGCAAGCTGATGAACATCTATATTGTAAAGTTTGTAGAAATTGATGATCTCATTGAAATTTTAACATCTTGTCACATCCGAAACAAACCATAGTATACATTTCACACTGTTGTTCATAACATGCAATAAAGAGGATGTTTCTAAGAGAATTTTCTAAGGAGTTTTGATACCTACAATTCATATTAGCTTCATGTTTCACTCTGTTAGATCACATAAGCATTTTTAACTACCGGTACACGTTCTTGAAATGAATAATATACCTTACATAAATTGAGTGGTCGATGAAGACAAACTTGGTAAACATGTATGTGCTAAACTAATTAAAACTGCACAATTTGTTTCCATAAATGTTACAGAAGTATTTTTCTGCAAACAATTAACGTAACTGAGGTCGATAATACCTAAAGAAAAGCAATTAACTTGGATAAAGTTGAAATGTTTACAGTGTGTAACGTCCGAAACATCAGTGGTGTGAAATATGAAAATTATGAGGCAATGCACTGGTTCCCAATTTTTGTGCATGTATTTACCTTATATCATCAGTTGTTATAATAAAATAAGTTTGACCTAAGAAAAAAGCATTTTACCTATTGAAATAAAAACTTGTTTATGTCAAAATCCTAATTCAGAGCTATTTTTCACTTTCAAGGGATACAAAATCTATATTTTTCAAGATAAAAACTCAACAATTTGCATGAATAATCTCTGAAACATATTCTTAAAGACCCAACATATTTAAAGTTGTAGTTGATAGCAAATGAGTTTTATATCACAGTTATTAGATATGCTTTAGTTCACAATAAAATTGTAAAAACTCAGAGTATTCATATCTGGTGAATTAATAAGGAGATAGATTAAGGTCCAGAATTTGCATTTCTCAAAAATATGATTAGTCCTGATCCTAAAAATACAAGTTTGAAGTGAGTAAACATAATTTCATTTTGGACCCATTTGTGGACACATTTGGTATTAGTTAAAAAAAACAGTGCCTTAACTTCTCGCGAAACAAAATCGTAAAGGTTGCGGAGCCCGTGAACCCGTAGGGAAATCTTACGGCCGCCCTCCTGCCTCCGCACAGAGGCCGCATGGAAAAGGGGATACGGGCAGGATACGGGCTCCGTAGACTAATCGCAGGCCAAATGTAATCCAGGCATAAGTTATCAGTTACATAGTTCTTATTTGTATAACAATATTTCCTTTAACATAAAGGACAAAAGAAGCAAAAGAGGGAAAACTTGCCAGGGCTGGTCAGGAGGACCGAGGAGTGGTGACTTTCATCTCTGTGTTGGGTGAGATGCAAAAGAGAGAAAGATCACATAATGAAAAAAGACAGATTTGATGGGGGAAACAGCTGACGCGCATGCTACTCAAACACAACAAGTACTTCCAGTTTTTGACAATGGCGGCTCGCTTCGCTCTAAGTTAGAACTGTTGAGTAGTCGTTACTTTAGTCTCGTGTGAACCCTTGTCATATACTTAGCCTATATCTTGGAGGTTGTGTTAACTAAACGTTTGAAACCACCAATATGCCATGTACACGTAGCTTTAAATAATCTTGAAGGTCTATCCTATGCTAAATACAATGTGACATAAAGAGATTATTTGTGGGGCATGTAAATAGTAAATAACTGAATCTCATTGTTTTTATAAGTATTTACAACAGGAAATAAATCAGCAGGGCTTTTAAAACTTTATATTTATAATACAGGAAGTGTCCCTAGGAATGTAATACAAAGAGAGTTAATGAGCATGCAATTTCTTGTTTTAATGTTCCACATAATTTCATGAAACAATCTGTATCACACATAGGTATGCACATAAGCGAGTTGTGGATTTTGTCCCTCATTTTTCTTCATCTGCTTTGTACATTTATGGAAAAATATCCCGTCCAATATGAAAAACTCTAATTCAATGAATATTTTCAAACGATTTTATAAATCCTATCTTTTATCATTGTATTCAATCTAAAAATAAATGACGTCACGTTTCAGTTAATGCACTTTGTAATGTACTCCCTCTTCCCCTTCCCTTCTCCTTTATCTTTTTCCCTTTTGTATCAGTGTTAAGGTTTTCTCTGTTTTTCTTTTCTGAACAGTACAGTGTATATTTCTTAAGGGGTTGACGTTCAAGGCTAATTGCCGTTCTTGTTAACACCATATTCCCACAAAATTTTGTTTGCTCCTTCTCTTTGTATTTTTCTTGTTATCGATTTCCTCTGTATATCATGTATGTAATTTTAGTGTTGTTTTTTTTTTAATGGAAAATGAAATAAATGAAATGAAATGAATACATAACGTTAAAGATAAAGTTGAGTTCTGTTCATGTGATTGCATTGTGAAAGAAACGGTGTTGAATCTATCAGAAAAGGTTGATCATCAAGTAAATAAGTATTCGTGTGTATTGCAAGGTTCTGGAATCATCAAAATGATAAGAAATCTTGGCAAATCTTGGCAAAGTTACAAGCACTGTACACAGAATGATGTATATGGGACTACACAAGTACATGGCGAAAAAACCTACCCTCGGATTTTTACGATGTTTCATGTCATATTTAGAATATGAAGTCATTTCAAGAGCCATGCTTTTCAGGGAACATGTTTAATCTGATGTTCTTCCACCCTTGCATAATAACAATGACAACGCTCACAAATTATTTTTTACCTCTTCCCAGAACTCAACCTTCTCTTTAACTTCAATTCTCAGAGAGCATGTGCAAAGTCACTTGAATTTTAACTTTTTTATAATATGAAGGAAAACAAGTATTGAACGTCCAATTTTGATGAAGCTTTGACAATTTGTTTTCTTTCTTTTTTTCAAACTTATCAATTCAACTTGCAAATGGGTCGGACATGCCCTTTAACTATTATTTTCAGGATTAGGCCAGGTATAGCACTGCTTTATAAAAGAGGACTTAAAAAGCACACTAACAAGTGAAAATACCACAGACAAAAAAGGATTGACAATTTTGGCTGTGTATACTATGTGAACAAACAGTACCATGAAGAGATCCTGGGTATAAAATTATTGGAACAGAAGCAACATTTCTATGCAATTTAGGACCACAGCCAATACCAGGGGATGCGTCATGTGATTCAAAATTTGATGCTCAACAGACAAGAAAGAATGTCTTTCAACCCTTTATTCACTGCACACAAAAATCCCCGTCGGCCACCTGATCTGAGTTCACAGTGGCATGAAGGTTAGTGTACTGCTTGCTTCTGGAATGATAAAGCCTCTCGTCTGTCTAAAGTTCACAGTTGGGTAGCTCATTTCGTACATGATATCTTTTGCATTCTTCATGTGTTCCACCATGCTTCAGAAGACTTGATCAATGTCATACCTTATTATTGTTGAAAGGGGGAATTTTTGAGGAATGGGAAACACACTTTTCAAAAGTTCCTAAACCGAATTTTTTAGAGAATATTTCTAAAGAACCACAATTATGACAATGAAGAGCAAATAGCAAACACATTAATGCACATTTACAAGGAGTATTCAACAGCCGTTAAAATATGACTCTGCAGGCGGTAACTTGCTATTGAATGGGCTCAAATTGTTCAAGGCATATAGGCATTCATCATTCACTCTGTGATGGTAACGAGATATTATGCTGCGAGACTGATCTCAAATCATTTGAGGATGTTTTCTGTGTGCAAAAGATTGCAGGAGAGGTAAGAGTACTGCTTGACATATTAAATGACACACATTAGGTGTTGGCTTCTGAAATAGATAAAATAGATTGTTATGGCCAGACAGATAATCACGATTTCTTTTGTTGTACCTTTTGCTTCAATGCAGGTTACATCAGACTGGGATGAACTATGCCAAAATTAAAAATCAGAAAATCTGGGGTTTTTATCTGGAATTCTACTTCAGTATCTGAATCCAACCAAGACAAGTGCAAATATACTGTTGATATTGGAATCAAGTGTTATGACAGATCACATGAAATATCGATGGTATTACAAACTGTAAATACTGCAGTAGAAGTAATTCTCCCTGGTGTACGTTTCATCAGTGCTGAGAACAAATTATTCAAAAAACAAGTGTTTCCTGTCTGTATTTGAGGTAAGAACTTCAACAATCATGAAGGCCAATAACCGCAACACCATGCATAACACAAGTGCATATGTTTTGACTTGAACCAACATGGAAGTTCTCAATATCAAGCATCTATTCATCTATCATCTCTTCTTCTTACTTACCTACTGCAATGGACAATTTACTTCCCACACACTAAGGTATAGAGTGCATGCCACATTATATGATTCTTCCACGGTGTTGAAATTCATTGTGCCTGCTGATAATTGTTCCTTTGAATTATCAAACTACCAAGACAAGACAACAAGTGACAAGACAACTAGTGGACATTCACTGCACAATCAGGAGAGAACAACTGTAGACATTGAAGAACTAGATGGGAATGTTATAGTGCTACTGACAATCAGATATGTAGCTATATCAGATGCTGGAATCTACAGTTGCCACATCAATTGTAATAACGTCACTTCCACACAAACTGTTCATTTGCATGTTTTTCATCCACCGACAGCTGCTAATTGTAGTTGGCAAGACTTGAGGTTTGAACGCAACCTTACAAGATTAGAGTGTAATTTTATAAATGGTTACCCAAAGGGGTCAATAATCTGTTTTTCCAAAGATCTAGAAAGCACTTCTATTATTGGTCCACAGTTTATTAATCAAGATAGAGAAGGCACTGCTGTATTCTGGTTAAGGAAGGACACACAAATTAACTGTTGTTCAGTTAGTAAGAAATACAGCAAATCACTTGACAGGTGCCAAGATTTCGTGTGGTACTATAGCCTAAGCAATTTTGACAGGGGGCTTGTCCATGAACATTATGATAAAGTAACAGGATCAAAGCTAAGTACTGATTGGAAAAGTACTATTCCAACTATTCTATCTACTGTGGAAAGTCCACTGAGTGTACCTTATAAAACTGATTGGAAATTACATGTAATCTACATTTCCGTCTTTGTAATCTTCTTTGTTGCCCTTCTAACCCTATTCTGTTTGTGCATGTATTGCACAAGATATTGTGTTGAATTGGATTTAGACAATATTGATCTCTTTGAAGCACACGATGTGTGTGGTCATGTCTAAGTCCAATGACTACGGAAGTGCTATATTTGCAAAGCATGTACATACATCATAGACTGTAATGGGCACTTTTATGAATCCAGAATATTGTCATTACGATCGTTGATAACATATATAGGCTGCTGCTATCCAGTTGATATATCATATTGTTCTGCAGTTCATCATGATAGCTCAGAGAGCATTGCTTATTGCATTATTTGTCTTTATTACAAATATCTCTTTCACCACATCTTATTTTGTGCGAATAAATGAATGGGAGAAAGCCATTCTTACCTTTAACTTGGGAAATACAGTAAATTTTACCATAACATCTGGAGACAGACTTCCATTTTATACTTCTACAGTTGGAAGAATTGATGGAGTTGGTCTTTCTAAAGACCAAATTGTACGATTTACAGTTCATCGTAAAATACTTGCTGATGATATAGTGCTAATTGAAGTTATAATTGTGAACGCTACAAGAGAAGATGCTGGTACCTATAAATTCACAGGTTGGAATGAGGGACAGGCTGATATCGAAAAACGAATAGGATTACAAATAGTCTATCCTCCAGGAAAACCAAATTGCAATTTTAATATGAGAGATCGAATACATGAAGATTGGGTTCCACTGACATGTACTGCTGAACTTGGACATCCGCAAGGAATGTTTCAATGCTACCAGGATTGTGATGAAACTATACCAACGGATATCATTCGTAAAAATCATACAAATTTTTGGCAAACGTTTTGGATACGGAAATCTCTGCCAGGATTTTGCTGCACCTCATTGTTTGAAAATCAAAAGAAACAGGAGAGCTGCAATGATTTTAAATGGGATCCTATTAGAAAGTCAAACAAATCACACAATCTGTGTTCATCTACTCATACTGATGCAGAAATCCAAACATTCGAAACCACCACAAATATACCTTCCATTTCTACTTTCAGACATGTTAGCAATGGTAATGAAATAGTACAAAAATTTACAGATTATAAATGGAAAGCATGGTCAATAGCTTTGATTTGTATGCTATTTTTTGGAATGCTTGTGGTATTTTTGGTAATGATTTTCAAAGCAAAATGCCTAAAACGTCAAAGACAAAGACAATGCAGGAAAAATAAGGATGAAGAACAGAAGGGATATGAAACTGAAAATTTTCAACAACATGTACTATGATCTATTAGAGTAATGTAAAAGCCAAAGTATTTAAAACAAAAATTGGAGAAAAAAAAAATCCCCAAAAGGGGTAAAATGATCTCGGCTTACCTTTATCAGGGAGGGTCCATCCAAAACTTATTCATCAATTGTTAAAAAGGACATCTTTACTGCAAATTGTACACTACTAATCTCCAAATCCATTTTGAATTTGAAAATATTAACAAATGTATTACAGGTTTCATCACTCCTGCCTTAATTCAAATTGACACGTTTGATGTGTGTTATTTTTGCAGAAAGTGGACAGTCCGAAGGGTCGTTTCACTTTGACGAACTGTAATTAAGTGAACTTACTGTGAACCCCACCCCTACAAAAAAAAAAAGAAGAAAGGGAACACTTCTTGGATATCATATACCTGGTCACAAAGGACACCATCATGCTGCCAATCTGGCATATACAAAGCAGGAAGGATTCATCATCATTTTCTCAGTACACAACTTATGCACTTCTATAGCCTATCGTTATTTCAGCTTACGTCTCAAAATATGCATACATGTTGAATGTGTCATCAGAGTATTAGTTAAAATAAAACAGAATTTATCAAACATATACAGATCTATTTCAAATAACTATAAAACAAACATCTCTCTCAGATGTTCTGCAAAGAGGCAGGTCAAGACACCTAGGCCTCCTTTAGTAATTTCTCAGTCTCTTCTTTATCTTAATAGCCTTCTCCATTATGTCATATTTTGATCGGTCACTTATCAAGTCAGACACCATTGCAAATATTGTTCTTCTTCTTCACCGTGTACCGTCCATCTCCCCATCCAAGATGTGACTGGGCATGTTAACCCTCCNTGATTATTTCTGACCATGTCCGTGAATTTCGATAATCATTTTTCAAAGTAAAATGTTCACAAGAAAATCAGACAGTCGTTTAAAAACGTAGACATTAGTAATACTTTTACTAATTCTAAGCTCAGGTTTCGCAAATCTATTCACGAAACTATATTGAAATCGCGGCAATAATGATGCAAACAGATAACAATGTCACAGTGTCAAATCTCTTCGATTCGAGCTCAGCTTAGCTGAACTCACACACACTGCAGCGTAACTCCAGGAAGCTCGAACACCGGCGCCGCAGGCGTCGGACGCCTGCGGTGCGCGGTGCCGGTGTTGGAGCTTCCCGGAGTTTCAGTGCACTGCATGACTGTGTGTATTGTATACTGTACTGTGTACTGTGTGTGGACAGAAGGCAGCTTGCGACTGAACTGTCAGTCCAATGGTTTTCTTGTGAAAACTTTCCTTTAGAAAATGATAATCAAAGTTCAGTATACATGGCCATAGTAATCACAAAATAGGCTTTGATTTCATACCTTCATTCACGAGAACTGTATAAAAATCGCGGCAATCATGATGGAAATAGGTCTCTAAGTTTGGATGTCGACGGGAATTAGCCCCGTGTATCAGCTCTGGCTCGCGTGCAGCGCAGCTAGTACAAATCACACCCTATAGCAAGACGCTTTACTCTCGTTGATCCCGCCCTTTGTATAGAGCATTTAATACGCAACATAATTTGAGTTGTTGGTCAGCTGTTGTGTGTCTCTTTGAGAACTGCAAAGAAATGAGTGTGATCGTCTATATAGAGAATATCATATAGGAGGATACCTAACACGGGATAAGTCGTACCCATTCAGCGTGCATTTAATACGCAACTTAATGTGAGTGAATAGTCATCGGTCGTGTGTCTACGGATGTTATGTTGAATATCCATGAGGTATCTCTGTCGTCACGCATGTCATGCATTATGCATATCGCGTCTGTTTTCGCCCTGGCCGTCGACACGGAGGAGGACCTCGGGCGGAGTATAGCCAATTCCACAGAGTTGACTCTCCCGCGGACGATGGCACCGGGCACGGGTACCCCGAGGGGAGGGTTTAGGAGGAGATATAGCTCTACCAATTTGGGTCGGCGATCTCATAAAAAAAATAGAATACAAAGGCTCGCGGAGACGTCGCGCCCCCCGCGGAGCCTTAGCGTATTACTTATATAGATATGAGCATATATGTTCAATGTGTTTAATCTCTCTTATAATTATGTCTTCCATGTTAGAAATAAATATTCAGTACTGAGGTAATTTATTCTTTAAAAAAAATACACTTTGTATTGTGTCGTTCAGCTAAGATTATTATCATTTTTGGTTGTTGATGTGTTTTCCTTAATTTCTACAGAGAACACGTCGAACTACTTTTAACAAATCAAACTACGGCAATTTCAATAGCCTTTTGCGTGACCTATTCCAATAGGCCAACTTGACGTTATGAGATATTACAAAATCTGAACATGATTTACATGCTACATATAGTATTCAAACTGCCATTAAGTTGATTTTTTTTTTTCCAGTTGGGATGGTGTTAAAAGGCACTTAGGTAGTATTTGGGAATACGCAATGAGATGTCTTCGTTTGGAAAATGTTCTGAACATTGTTTTCCTTTGATGCCGCACATGGGTATGTACTAGGTAAAAATTCAACTCTCATAGAAATCCGAACACAGAAATCACAAAATACATTCAAAACCACCAACTTAAGCAAAAGAGTATCTTTTTGTAGTCAAAACTACACAGAAACAACAGAATGACAACCAAAACTGGTTATCGTGCCATTAAAACAACTCCCAATGATAATCGAAACTACTATATTGCAAAATTTGACACACTGAAAGACAGGCTTGCTGCTATCACACAATACAATAGAATGAGTACAGTCACAAACTGCTGCCGGTCAAATTGTGATACTATCTTTTGCTACACAGTGTCAATTCTTTGAGCTTCAGAGATGAACTTTTTTTCGGTTCTCAAAGAAAAAAAAATGATTGCAGTAATGAAAACTGAATTTTTCTTTTTCTTTTGTACGCAGCGAATACATGTGTAGTAAACCTCTTGAATATAAAATAACTACCGATGGGCTAATTAATGCATGGATTACATTTGCCTTGGGCGCCGTACGATAAATTAGTCTACGATTTTTCGTAGACATCGTAGGAGGTTACGGGCTACGATGTTTGTGTTTACATTATCTACGAGCATCGCGCCATTTATTTATTGGACCTCGGGGGCAGGCCGGGGAAAATCCGTACAGAGGCTGCTTGGAGATTGTACGGAAATCTTGCAATTTTAATGCATTAGCTGTGCAGTCTCCGCAGCCTCCGCACTGCATTCGTACGGAGCCCGTGCAGCTTCCGTGCAAAGGTTGCGCGGAGAAGACGCCTAGACCGTACAGCCGCCGTGCCCCCATGTTCATCGAAAAAAAATGGTACGTTTGCTGCACAATAAGTGCGAGGCCTCGGGGCGATGCCCGTGCGGAGATTGTGCAATGCCACATACGACATGTATACGGGCTACGGGCTTACGATTTTTCAAACTTGTTTAAGGTACTACTTTTTCTTGTAGCATGGACCTAGATTGACCTCCCATAGCTTAATGAAAAGTTTTCAACATTGCTTTATGTGCATCAGGTATCCCTGAACAGCCAATTGTTTACGGAATTTTGTAACAAAATTGACATACCTTTTTNTGTTACAAAAATAACGACCATAAAAGTGGTGAAAAAAGATTGTTTCAAAATTGTGAAATATGCCAAGTTTAATATCAAACTGAAGCTGAAGATCTCTAGAGTAATTCCCGTTGCGAACTGCCATGTTGACTAAAGTTATCGACTACAAAAGCAGCTGTTTGTACACCCTTACAAATCTCACAGAAAATCTCGTGAATTTCAGCACACGAGAATGCACGAGATTACCAAAGAGACGCTGAGTAAAAATCAGCTTTTTGCCTCATTAACGCGCGCGCTGCGGTCTGACTGTACCCCGCTCTACCTAGCTAGAGCTAGGCTACGCGTATGCTGCGCTGGGGATGGAGCGTACAAATTAGCTGCGCGTAGCCTACATAAAATACAATGCAGATCGAGGGAGCGTAGGCGCAGCTTTACTACACGTACGCGCGCGCATTAAATATCCATGGTAACGTGCAATATAACTTTTTGTTGCGCTTTTTCTGCACTCATTTCTGCAAAATCGTGCATGCATCAAACATTTCTACATGTCATGTGACGCGTATTGACCAATCACGGTGCTTAAAATACTAGAGCCATTTTATAAAAATGATTAATTAACTACACTGAGATAAAAGAACATGATTTTAACATGAATAGCCTGTGTGGGTTATATGAGTGTGTGTGAGCGGGAGCGTGAGTGTGAGTGTGAGTGTGAAGTGTGTTTCGTAATTGTAAGCGATTCTTAACAATAAGATTTCACTATGTATATACAACTTTATAAAGGGGTTCACGATGCTAAACATCGATATCAGATAATCTTGTAAATAGCAATTTAACATCATCTCAACTCCAGTGCCAAGACCCAAACCGGTTTGTACTGGTCATGACTATTTTCCACGATGAAACATATATGTGTAAATTTCCATTTGTAGGGGGAAAATTCTAATGACTTTGTAAAAACATGCATTGCTAATATATACATAATATACCGACTGGCGGTCATGAAGCAAAGAGTAACCATTAAATCTCTATGTTTAAACATAATATATATCATCTTTTTATTAAACACAATTACCTTTTGAAGTACACTGTTAATGCTATTTTTGCCTTGGGCAATCGTGAGGTTATTATCCTTTGTTAAGGATACAAAACCTGAATTGCTACACATCTGTGATTTCCAATGGTTATTTCACTTCCTATCGTGTAAAGGAATGTAAATATATAATAAACATTTCAATTCGTTTTTACTTTTCAATCTATGATTTGTTAATATCACACTGAAATGTTACCCACATCCCGGAATAAGTAGTGGCTCTTACCCTCTGCTCAATGAGTTATAAATACCCAAGATAAACAAGTTAAGACTAATTATTATATTGTACAGTAGACTCAACTAAAAAGTAAAATGTTTATTTTTCAATAGTCAGAAAGCAAAATCCTCTTCTGCTATTTTGTGTGTGATGTAAATTGGAAATAATTCTATAATAAACTTAATGAGACAGCAGAATTTTAGGTATCCTTTGCTCTCATATTTTGTTCATGCGGTGTAATGACACTTAAAAACAAAAACAAAATTCACGTACTTTATTCGCATTAAATTTAAAAGCACATATACAAAAATCAAGGTTACAAAATTGAGGTTAACACGATATAAGCAAAATTCAAAATATTCAAAGGTGCATTTTGTGAATATGATATGGCTCCCCATGAAACGGGAAAAAATTCACATTTCCTGAACACGGAGAGTCATCTTTTGATCAAATTAGCCCAGAAGTTTGAGGAAGCTGGGTTATCCTAACTCTCCCATAACCTGTTCTCTTTCAACCAGCTACTAATCGCTACTTAAAATCCTCTTCATACATATTCCTACCAACGCCCATCGTTCATCTTCCTTTTATAATTCACAGTTTTGAAGTACTCTTGACAAGATAAATCGAGATTTTGAGCACAATGATATAAAATCAAAACTAACATTTTCAAACATTTATTAAAAAAGGAGAGGCTTAAGAGAGATTTCTGCATAAACGATTTATTAAAATGTCAGTAAATTTCAAATACAGAGTCGACAGACCCAACTAAAGCAAAATGGCATAATGATTCACTCACATGAATTTTCAGATTTATTCGTCTGTCCAGTATACGACACACAAATCACACATCTTGTTGTACATTTTTCAGGTAAGAATTTATTCGCATTTGTTCTTGACAGCTAGCTCATCGTTAATCTCTCATGCATATTATAGACTGGACNACCTTCCCCCATAACATGTGTATTATTCAGTTTTCCTTCTACTTCCATTTTTTTCTTATGCACCTTTTTTTATCTTTCCAGCACTTCATTATTGGTAACCTTGGGCCTCCAACTAATTCCTTCTATTCATCTCCATAGCCATACCTCCAAATTGTTAATCAACCTTTCCTCTGTACCACTTCAAAATTAATTTGCTTTATATAAATGCAGAAAAACAAGAGAAACAGAGCAAAAGATTGTGAGTAAATTCTCATAACTAATAAGGAAGTTATGATTTTGTTAAAGTATTCAACAAAAATGGAACAATGGAAATCACTACACATATTGCCAATTTGGTGATCAGTTTGTGACGTCAATGCCTCACTTATCAATTTGCTTTGTATATTTTTTATCCCATTAATTTCACCTTTTATCCCCTTAAACTTGATTTCCCCATGCCTTTGCCCAGGTTATAGGATTTGTATCGTAATGTGTGCATGAAATTTCACATAACCTTTTATAAACTTTGAAGAATGTATACTTTTTTCTGAATATTGTATATTCATAAACATTGATTTCTTTATGAATAGTTCATCAAAATTCAAAATGCTCATGATTTAAGTTTTAAAAAAGGTTCTCTATATTTGTGCATCCACACAAAAACATATTACCATCCATATAACTTGGATGCTGGTGTGAGGAAATAAATTAGTGGATGGTGAGGCAGTGACGTCACAGACTAATAATTGAGTTTCCACCTTTTTCATGTCATTACAAATTCATAACTTTCGTATTAGTTAACCGATTTTGCTCAAACTTGTTTTGATTGGTTTTGTCTGATTTTTCTGATTCTTTTGAAATTAATTTAGTTTTGGAGTGGACTTGCCCTTTAAGTTAAAGAGTCACACATACATGTGACTGTTCGAGTGACACGCCTCAATCGGAGTCCTTTCTAAGGATTCTGAAGTACTGTACTTTCAAAAGCATCAAAGCCCAAGCCAGACTACTCATTACAATGACAATAGAGCTATTAGCTAGTAACTTCCTTTGCCTAATGAGTGCGATAGTAAAAAGCCGTAGCTATAGGAGTACATTATTCGAAAAAGTTTCCTGATGAACGGAAGCACATCAGAAGGAGGAGTAAAGCCCAATCTGAAATCATGGCTACTCACACATTTTCGCAAACGACAGATTTGTTTTTGTGTTTAATTAATATCTTTGTAATTGCAAGAACATGTAATGCATCTTTGTGTCAGAGGTTATCTTCAAAGTTTTTAGTTGAGCCAACTGATATACAGATAAAGAGAGGTGAGAACGCAGTCTTTCAGTGCGCCGTGGCTGACTTTAATCAACGTACTACATCCATAGACTGGAAAGTATATCCAAATCTCTATACCAAACCAGTGAGTACTGAAATATATGATGATGAAAAAAGAATATTTATTTCAAATGTTACATTTCCTAGTTCTTCCATGCATGCCCTGCTTTATATTTCTTGCATCGTAGAGGAAGTGATTCAACAAAAGAGCGTGTGTTTTTCTTCAAGACAAGCTTTGATGGATACAATATACTTTCCAGCACAAGATGAATTATCTTGTAATCCACCACTTCTCAATGAAGTGAACATTGGAGAGACGTTATCTTTGACATGCAGTGTTCCTAGGGGTAATCCCCCAGTTGATCTGAGCTGGAAAGTTGTTCCTGGTTGTTAATTTTTTCCTCTTTCTCTAAATGATGAAGGTTCCTTTAGAGTATTTACTCATGATTTGTCCATAACTCGCAATCTACATTTGAAAATTGTACAGTGTAAAGTATCCAGTGAATTTTTATTTCCTGGGGAGAAACTGCAGTGTTCTATTGGACCAATCATGGTACGCCATCCTCCAGAAGTTCATGTCTATCCTCAGACTAAATATATTAAGCTTCATGAGCCAGCTGAACTTACATGCACAGCAGATGCCTATCCAGGGGCAAACAATTTTACTTGGACGTGTTTACCAGAAGGTGTTCTGAATGGATGTGGCATGACTTCTTCATCGAGACACAGTTTCATTCTAAATGAGACAGGTTTGTGCATGCCAAAAGTGAAGGGTGTACACATAGCATGTTCTGCAACCAACCGAGAAGGAAAGGGTACAGGGTATGCTTATCTTGACATTCCTAAAGACATTAATACTTGCACAAATAATTATACAATAAATTCCCGGAGAGTAAATCCTGTTGGTGAATTACATGTAAACATTAGCGTATATCAGAACTTGGTAACTGAAGGTTTCACTTTTGTGTGTGTTATTGTCAGTCCTCCCATGGTGTACACTTCTCAATTCCAATGGTATATAAATAATACAAAAGTCACAACTAATCACATATTTCTAGTTCAAACTTTACCTGGAATTTCCACTTTAACACTTTTAAGAAGTGTTGAAAGACCAGAACTTACACGAACATTCACTTGTGAAGCTACTATAGATGGAATGAGAGCCACAGCATCTACAACCCTAAGCTCTTTGTTGAAAATAAAACAAACAGAATGTTTGCCTAGTGCTAATACAGTAAGTATTGAATATTCCAGGGCAACACCATTTCCCAATAACCAAAATACGTCAGTCAATGAACATCCTACAGAATATTCTACAGATGTAAAAGTTACAGGTGTTCCTTTAACACAGAAGTTTCCGGATGAACTAGATCCAAATGAACCAATTATAGAACCAGTTATTATTATGGTCATTAGTGGAATTGTACTGCTAGTAGCTACTGTAATGATAATAATTAGTATATATTTATGTCTAGTCAATAGAGAAGCCCCAAAAGAATTGTCCTCGTCTTCAAATCCAATGACTTCCAAACCTCATATAATGAGTACACATGCTAATATCGAAATAGAAGATGACCTACTTTATGAAATACCAAATGACCATGCTGCACGGACATCACCGGTTATATTTGTCTGTAATTCATCATCTTCAAGTACAGATAATATGTCGAATACTTCTAATCAGAATTTCCAACATGACTACTTCACTGGTGACTCGCCAGAAATATCAGTAAATTCAAATGATTCACAATCGGATCACTATGATGATTCTTCACACCAGTACAGTTACGCATCTGCTAATCACGATGCTTTATATGAAAACAAAGGACATATAGAGAACCACTTCACAAAGGGGAAAACAGCTAAAACTAATCATTCAAAAGCAAAGAGGCAACAAATCCTAGGGATATGTGAAAAATATCCTATGCCAGAAATCCCAACGATGCATGGCAATTAAAAAGGTCAAATTTTATCAAAAAGAGAGCATATGTTTGACAAGCACAGTGAAAGTTAGAGAACATGCAATTGTAAAGCAAGACGTGATGCTTAATCTTCCTGTATGTCTTTCGCCATAAAGAGATTTAAATGTACCGAAGGAATGAATGTAAATATTATTATTTTAGCAAAAATGTATTTGCTTTATATCCAAGTATAAAATGATTTTAGGTTTATATGAGGTAATATGTTGCACCGTATCTCTATGATGTATTACTCATTACACCATGTTTTATTGGCACTTGTTAAAAATGGAAATGTATATAATACTGCTGATATAGGTCTGATATACATTTAAACAAGCATTATATTATCACATTTAAAGGTTTTAGATAATGGTTTATATGTTCTTTGAAAATATTTGTGTGTAAACCCTGTCAATATTGATAATTCTTTGTCATTGATTTTCAGACAAATCCAATTCAAACAAACTAGTGCTGATGAAAGATATTGGAGAATTTCATTTGACATACTGAGTGATGAATTGTATTTTCTCATGTTGGGAAGTTTGCAAAATGCATGATATATTTAATACAAACTTTATCCAAAAATCGTGGGGAAAAAATCATATTAATCAGTGGTGTTCAAGTATACAAGCCTTTTACGATATAATGGTGACTCATGCATGTATCATCTAATACAAACAGATGAATATGATATTTAAATGTTTAGAAGTTTAGAATCAAATTGTTCAATAAACTTATGTATGATAAATATGTAAATATGAATGATAATCCAGACATCATGTTTGTATAGAATTGCTTTCCTTTATTGTGAGACATAGTACTGTTTGATACTTGAAATGAAAAAGAAAGAAAAAAATGTTATAAAGTCATCTATGCCTTTAAATTTTTGGTCTATGTAATGCATATCATTAATATATTATAACGTGTTTGCAACTTCTTTTAAATATTCTACCTAAGGCAATTTAAACGGCCTTGTACGTTACCTCTTTAAATGTTCTGAACATTACAATAATGTATTATGTGACTCGAACATGATTTCTATGGGACATACAATAGGGTAAAGAAATTGCACTTCAGTTGATTTTTCAAAAGTAGTTTCCATTGTGATTTTTCTAAGCTACACAATATATTGAAGACAAATACTAAACAATTCTAACATTGATGTATATTGATGTAAATTTATCAGCATTGCAATTATTTTTTCATTTTATTAACACTTCATTTTACTTTGCATTTTTTTGTAGAATTATGTCGATTGATTTGGAATTGTGAAAGCAAAGTGCAACTTATGGTGGTATGTAAAATCTACTAAAACTCCAATTCATGCTGAAGTTGTCAACACGTCTTTTAATTAACAACTTCCAGTACTTTCCATCAGAATTTTCATCAAATCTATTTTGATGGAAAGTCGCCAGATATATCATCAGTAAATTATAGTGATTCACAATCAGATCGCTCTGATGATTCTTCACTTCAGTACAATTATGCATCCGCTAATCATGATGCTTTATATAAAATAAAGGACAGGAAGGGATTCACTTTACAAAGGGAAAAAACGACTAAAATTAATAATTCAAATGCAAACAGGCAACAAATCCTGAAGATATATGAAGAATATTCTATGCCAAAATCCCCTCTTATGCAAAAAGTCAAATTCTATCAAAAAGAATGCATATGTTTGATAAGCACAGTAAAAGGTAGAAAATATGCAAAGGTGAATTCAGACTTTAATGTCTGCATTTCTTTCTACGTAAAAGAGGTATGTGTAATGCACCGAGAGAATAAATGTAAATATGTACCATTTCAGAAAACATTTATTTGTTTATATCCAAGCATAAAATGGAAAAAAGATAAAGAATGATGTGCTTTTTTCTATGGTAGCAAATGAGTTAAGGATTATATGAGGTAATATGTTGCACACTATTTCTCATAATGGATTACTCAATACACTTTATTTTATGGGCACTTATCAAATGGAAATGTGTAATAAACATACTGCTGATTTATTCCTAATATACATTGCATTTATCATGCAAGGTTTTGGATAGTGATTGATTGCTTTCTGAAAATAATTGGGTCTATATACACTGTAAATATTTATAATTCTTTGTTGTTGAATTTCAACTAAATCCAATTTGATCAAATTATGTATGATATTGGAGAATATTTTTGACCTGATGAGTGATGAATTGAATTTTTTTACCAGGCAAAATGCATGATATATTACAAATTTTCAGAAATCCTGAAGAAAAAAATAAAGACCAAGTAATCACTGGTGTTAAGGTGTACAGCTTTTGATAATATATATTGATAACTAATGAATGTATCGTTTCATACTCCCGAATGTATATATATTACCTTTTAATGTTTTAGTAATTCAAAATCAAATTGTTCAATAAACCAATGTATGATAAAGATTTCGATATGAAAGCTAATCCAGACATTTTATGTTTCTCATATGTTATGCTCCTAGTTAAAATGGAAGGCCTCATTAAAAAATGATGTTGCAAGGATAATGAATGCCGATTCCCAAAATTGCATGCTCTTTTTCTAAATTCAGGTGACTCACTTAAAGAATACTCTTGCACTGATAACAAATTATTTTTTTTTAATTAAAATGAAAGGTCATCTGTTATAAAATGCTATGCTCCTTATTTAAATTGTCATGAAATAATAATTTTATTTCCAGTGTGTAATGGGGTGTGATATCAAATAAACATTTACAGTTCATTTTTGCTTTTCAATTCATGATGTATTCAATATCAAACTAAAATGTAACCCATAACCCAAAATCAGAAGTTGCTCTAACCCTCCTTCAATGTTTTATGAATACCAATTTATTTAACACGATATATTTGCAAGATAAACAAGTGACGACTAAAAATTGTATTGTACAGTATACTGACAACGTAATCATACCTGTCTTTTAAAATAGGAAGGAAAGTCCTCTTGACCTTTTTCGTATGTGATGTAAACTGGAAACGATTCTTATAATAAACTTAATGAGACAGCAGAATTTTAAATATCTTTTGCTTTCATTTTGTTTATGTGGTGTAATGATATTTAATTTTTCTTGTCTTTTTCTAATTCATGTTCTTTATTCGTTTAAAGTACAAAAGCACATACAAAAATCAAGGTTACAACATTGAGGTTAACATGAGATAAACAAAATTTTGAATATTCCTAGATGCAATTTGTAAATCTAACGTGGCTCCCCGTGAAACAGGAAATCAATTCAAGTTTCCTAAATACGGACGGCCATCTATTAATCAAATTTGCTGAGAGATATTTTGAGGAATCTTGGTTATAACTCCCCCATTACCTCTTATCTTTTTCTCTCTCTTTCAATCGGCTATTACCCGTTACTCAAAATCTCATTTACATATTACTATCAACTGCCATTAATCATCTTCCTTTTATAGTTCACAGTTTTTAAGTACTCTCTACAAGATAAAGTGAGATTTCGAAGACAACGATATAAAAACGAAACAAGCATATTCAAACATTTATTCAAAAAGTAGGATAGGCCAAGGAGTTCCCTGGATAGGCCTAGCAGGGATTTCCGCATACACGATTTATTGAAGAAAAAAAAATGTCAGTAGATTTCATATACAGATATTTAGAGTCAAGAGATCCAACTAAAGCAAAATGACAAAATGAGTTTACTTTCATTTCACTGCTCTATTGAGGGGGGGGGGGGTTCGATAATCTTCAAGGATACACATATTTCAAATTTACAAAGCACATTGCATGTATACCTCAATGCACTTTACAACACTCTACATGTATTTGAAAAAATGTGTGCACCATCTCCACTACCTAAGAGTTTTTGCTTTGAAAAAAAGTATGCACCATTTATATTCAAGCATGCAAGGGGAACTGTAAAGATGATGAAAATGGTTATATATAATTGTATCATCATTCCCTAAAAATGTGAATGATTAGAAAAGATGATCCAAATATTTATTTCTTACACTAAAGATAGAACATAATAAATCTGGGGTTACTCATAACCTGAAATAAATATTCTAAACAATCATCTATTGAATGTACTCACAGTACATTCACTAATTATATTTACATTCAATTAATGCCAGACAACATCAATGATTAATGCTAGACACAATATAAACACACTGGACACAATTACTGTACTATTGGGTGGACTTCACTTCTTCTGGAGAGTTTATGGAGGTTGAGGATAGAACCCTGCTGATGATGAGAAGCATCTGCAAAAGTACTGAATTGAAGGTCGAGTGGCAGATCTGTAAAAGTCACAACACAGAAAAAGGTTAGCAAAATGTCAAATGAGTATACTTTTTTACAAGTTACCTTTGATTGATTGATTGATTGATTTTATTCCATTTCATTGTAAGTAATTAGTAATTAGTAATTTCAAAATTCATGAAATGAAATAGGAACCTACTGAATAGCAACTTTTTGTGAAATTTTGAAATATGAATGGATAGTAACTCTTTAAAATGTATATACATTTGGATGCCCTTGTGGATGTATAAACAGCACTAGAAAAACTAGCCCCTAAAATAATTCTGCTTTCAAGAAATGGAATGATCAAAATTTACTGGTGCTCCCGGTAGATTTTAAATATTAAAAAAGTGGCTAAGGCCATTCCATGGTAGCTTGGACCATGACAATCTCAGAATATGCAGTCTGATATATAATTTCCAAAGAGGAATAGCAAATCGGTCGATTGTAGTCAAGATTTGTATTGTTTTAAAGCTAAGTAAAATGGAAAGGAGGTGTACAACAGAAGTTTTTTTTTAGTTACAATGTCATCACTCTAAACTCAATTTCAACCGCGACAACGATTGTTGAATATTGTGAAATCTCATATGCTTCCGATATATTCAATAGAACCGAATTCATGACTCCCATACCGAAACATTTTGTATTACCTTTTGAGTATATAGTACAAAGATATTGTTTGCAAAAAAAAATACTTTTTGCTAATCAAGGATTGAAGTACAAATTTGCATATTGTAAAGATTCGATTAAAGCAACTACTACTACCAATTCTTTACTTTTCACTAATAACCATTCTATTTCTTTGGATCATTAACTCTTTACTTAGTACCACAATCATCATAATAAATATAATCTAGCGCCTTATTATGGCAGTTCAGCTACAGCCGGGGTTGTAATATAATACTTTGTATCGAGCGCAGTCGAGTATATTCATATAGCAGATGCGCCATATAAATGGAGATATTATTATTTCTGATGACATCCCTCAACAATAAAACCTACCCACTTGAGCAATAGAGTATCTTTGTGTACTAAAAACTAACAAGAAACAAGAGAATAACAACCAAAACTTCATTATAGTGCCATTAAAACAACTGCCAATTGCAATCGAAACGACTAGTATAATGCACATTTTAACAGCCTAGCTGCTATCACAAAATCCAATTATAGAAAGAAGATTCACAGTTACAAACTGCTTCCAGCCAAATTGGAATACTTTCTTTTGCTACACAATTTAAATTTATCAAGATGGATTTCAAATTGCGCTTGCTGATGTTATTGCTGTTCTCATGTGCTTAGATCAATGCATGCTCATGTTTCCTTTGTATTAAATATGCCGACCGAAAATCAAGATGACACATGGTTGAACAATATACCTTATCATTTTCTGAAAGGGTGTGTCCACAAGCTGCCATTACTTGACAAAATTCTCAAGTTTTAAAGAAATCATTTCCGTTTCTTTTTATTTTGTGAAACAGCCCTTACTGAATTTTATCTCTATAAATCTAGATTGTAAGAAATTATAAAAGAAATCCAATTAATGAACAAAGCTTTCACAACCTGTCAATAATGAAACAACCCATATAATCAGCGGCCTCAATGATAGAAACAAAAAACACTAAATGCTTTATAGAATATGTCTTTAACCTAATTCTAAAAATGTGTACTGTTATGTATCACCAGCTTCCAAAAGATTTGTCCCTGCCTAGGATTTCACGAAGTAAATTTGAAATGTTTTAAGATTTTAAATTTATTGAATAACCTCAAAATGTATTATAGACACTTTGTTTCGTATTGTCAATCACTCCTTATTTCCAAGTGACATCTCTGATGCCGATGAACCATTATGACCAGGCGCGTACGCAGGGGCGGGGGGGGGGGGGGT
>BEXV01003477.1:0-19854 GCA_003118195.1 Hemicentrotus pulcherrimus | reverse complement strand
AAAAAAAAAAAAAAATCAACTTAGAAAATAATCTAATCTTGTACACTACAAGCTACGTCAACTGTACAAAGAAAACGAGAAGTTTACAAATAATCATATACATTCCATAAAATGATAGGACATTTTTAATGCCATTTACGTATAGTCCGGAGATTTATACACAACATAATAATTACACCGATTCATGGTGCACAGGACATCTTAGGTTTAATTCACTAATCAATGCCACAACCCTGCCCAAAACATGTGGCTCATGAATTATTCATGAAGCCCCAAAATAACACACATACTCATTGCATATTCATCAGGAATCTACCACTTGACAAAAGGGGTGAGTTGTCCCTCCATCAAAGAACAAAATATGTGCTCAGAGCCACCTGGGCTACACCCCTGTGTCTAAGCATATGAAAAGAAAAGGAAAGAAAGAAAGTCATATTGCATTGTATGACCCTAACATAATCAATGATATCTAGCAACTTTTTAACAACAATTTGTACCTCCAAAATAACAACAAAAAGAAAGCAAGGATGAAATGATAACTAAAAAACAAAGAACAAAATGCCATCATGATAGTATACCTATTAAAGCCAATAGCGGTATATATAACATATAATATATCATATATAATTCGACATCATTATTATATAGTATGTCCCATGATCAAGTGAGATATATACAAATGAACTCTCAAACAAGGTGTTTCAAAATTAGTTTTCCGCAACAAAATCTCAGATCAACGCCCGCAACACAAAGTTTGACGATCTTGACTGATCTTGAATTGGGTCCTGAGGGTTAAAAGGGCACTAACAGAAAAAAAGCGACACTTTGGCTATAATTTTGCAAGATTATTTATTTTTTCCATCTAATTAGAAACAATTAAACCTACGTCAAGCAAATAGCACCGATTAGGTCATTGATAGTGTAAAAAAAGGGACTTGACAGATCAACGAAAAGAATAAAGTTACGCAGAATCATGATCTTTAAGAATTACAACTAAGAATTCTCTCCTTGTCATAGGCAAAACAGAAAACCATCCAATTCACTTAGGCCATGAATTAACACAGTGGAGGAATAAAGAATGTGCTTTTTGAAAGTAAAAATGTATATATTGATTTTGAAATAAACTGATATTATTTGACCCCTTTGAGTTGTCTTCTTAGGTATATAAAGTTACTATAAACAATCCTATAGGTCCTCGTCAGACCTGGGTTAGCTGCCAGATACGACCAACGGACAAACAAAAAGTTAGGAAATAAAGATAAAGCATTCTCAAATGACGTGTGACCAGAAAGTAAAATGTGTACAACGTAGGCATCTAGATTGTGTTGTATATACAGCACTAGAACCCAACTGAGATATGTGCATTTAAACAAGTTTACATGTCTTATAATTGTTATTCAAGAGTACTGCAGGTTTCAACAGAAATTGTAACAGAGGATTCTTTCTTAGTATATACTTTTGCATGATAACGAGGTAGAAATGTAGAGTTACTATTCTGAAATGCATTAAAGGCATCTTTTAACAATGTTAAATCAGAGATCCATGGCCCTACGGGTTATCGGTGTCTGTGATATGGTGTAATTTTGAAGCCCTAAAAGAATTGCACTTTGAAACAATCATACTCATTTTCCCCAATAGTCTTACTAGTGTTATAAAAAACGTTAGGAAAACGGTTTTCGATATTTCATTTTCTAATCTTAAATATATTGACAATCAGACAGGCGATCGGCTTGTAAAGTCATGGGATTCCTGACTGACCTAAAGGTTTATAATTACCGGTATGATTGCAGCATGAGCTAAATCCAGGATTTTGTTTAGAATCTGGGGCAAAGATACCCAATCCTTTTAAGGTCCATGCATCTTACGACCCGACTATGACAATGTTTGAAACAAAATGCACTAAGGATCAATTTGTACCTTTATTATCAAATCATAGCGCTTTTGCAACATGATATTTTGGGAATTGTATACAACATCCATTTTCAGTGTGAATTTTCCATTCCCTTATATATGAAACAACAGACTATATACAGAGAATATTTATTTCTAAAAACTTGTTATTCAATGGAAGAAAACAGTACAGACCCTGAATAAGCAAAATGAGGAATCTTGTATAACAACCCAAATTGAGAAAATTGTACTTACGACCTTATAACCCGATTTGAACAAAGTGGAAGAAATATACAGTCATATGTATTCTTACTATCTGATTCACACACAAGTTAAATAATTAAAGAATAGTTCTTACGTAAGATTATACAGACATGATTTGATATTAATGGTGTATTTTTGCATATTTAATGAGCTGAAACCTTAGATCCATTACCCACGAGGGAATAAGAACGTTTTTCATTTCTGGCCAAATTAAATAAAATCACTCAATTAGGTAGCTCAAGTAAAACTACGGACACAAAAACTACAAAAAAATACGTCCTGAACACAAAATATATTATTGTGGAAAATCATGATTTTACACAATATTTTTATCCTGTAAAATCATGATTCCATGGCATAGAGAAACCATCATTTCATTCTGTCAAGATAAAAAAAAACAACTCTCCAACATTGACTAGGCTTAATAACGACACAACTGTCACTCAGGTCAAATTAAAACTTGAATCCAATGAAATCAGGAACAATTGTGCCTTTTTGCGGTTCGGACATGTCTTTTCAGGCCCCTACATTTGGCTTATGAAGCTATAACCTTTAACTCTTGCAAAACATAAACTACTGGGTATCATTCTACCCTCTGGGAAATATGAAGCTGTTTGATTCGATAATTTTCCACAAAATCTCACTTCTTTTTCCAATTAGAATAATTTGATATGGTTACTGCTCATGCAGTACAAGTTTACTGTCTCTTCTAAAGAGCAAGGATTCTTATACACATTTCCAAAATGATATTTGAGACATATCATGTAAATTGCTAAGGGGCACTAAATCACCTCCAGATATTCATACACAGACAACATTCTCCATCAAGTTAACATGTATGTGCAGTTTGGCAAAGAGTTTGAACATTATTTCAATTATTGAGTTGGAAAGCAATGGCACGAGGAACGAACATTCAGCCATTCTAGACGAGTCAATTTCAAGCTTATTTCAGTTTAAGGGTGGAGGCATCTTTATATAAAACACAACAATGTGACAATCTTAATTTGTGGCAAAGAAGTTTCATATAAAGCTTGTTCTTTACCATTATATAATGAAGAAAAAGATTAGATCTCAGACGTACACAAAATAAAAACAGGAAAGAGTTGTGTGACATTTCAATTAAAATTACCAATTGGTCTAAAACTTGCACAAAATTCTTTTTGACAATATGAAGGTATTCTACCAAACATGAATAAAATATGAAAATTATATTTAAAAATTGCAAATTTAATCCAGTTTATATGACTTTTTCTGTGACCATTGATATAAGCTAAGAAACTTGTAGGTGAATTTGCAAAACAAACATAAATTAATCATGTTTCAATGCATGCATTAAAATCTATTAAAAATAACTGGAATCAGAATAGTGCAAATTTGTTGCGTACAAGTTAACTCACTATAAAATAAAAACTTAACTTAATACTGCGAAGCAGGACTGTTTCAAAATCAGCATGTTTTGGTTGACCGAGTAAAATTCTAAAGAAATATTATAAAATGAGACACAAAGTTTTGTAAAGCTTTATCTCTTCAGCATTCTATTATATAAATGAATCAGTGATTTTTTATTTTTTTATTTCATTGCATTTGCAATTGGTTTTCAATTGAAGCACGTACTCTCAGAAGCTGCTACTCTGGGAAGAGTATTACAGCCAGTAACATGAACGAATGGCTCAAGTATTTCAGGGGATATTTCCTCTTGTCACTTCCCACAAGAAAATGCAAGCAAGAAAATATGAAAAATACAAAAAAATAAAATGAGAAACCAAGCCTGGTCTATAAATTTCAGTTGCTCTTAAAATAAAAATAACATAAAACAATGGCACTAATGTCACCTATTGGGTTTTAAAATTTCAAGTCTGAAAAAAAATTTGTACAATTAATTCTGTACTTTTCCTGTTTTACAGCAAAATGTAATTAGTTGGGCAGATACAATTTCATGGGAAATCCAAGGGGCTTTTGAATGATATATTTTGATAGAAAAAGCGGTTGCTTTTAAACTTAAATTGTCTACAGATCTCTCCCAAATAAATGAAACCCCAGACCTGTATTCCCAAACCACTTGACTCTAAGGGCTTGTTGAGATATGTCGCCGCAACAAAAATCGCTGCACTGAGTTTTGTGTAAAACTTGTTAAAGATAAAGTTGAGTCTGGTGTGAAACTTGTTAAAGATAAAGTTGAGTCTGGTCATGCGATTGCATCGTGAAAGAAACGGTGTGGAATCGACCAGAAAAGGTTGATCAACTAGCAATTTGTGTGTATTGCAAGGTTCTGGAATCATCAAAATGATAAGAAATTTGGCCAAGTCTTGGTAAAGTTACAAACACTGTACACAGAAAGATGTATATGGGACTACACAAACATGTGGCATAAAAATCTGTCCCGATTCATGATGTTACATGCAATATTTAAAACATCAAGGCATTTGAAGAGCCATGCTTTTCAAGGAACATGTTTTATCTGATGTTCTTCCACACTTGCATAATACAATGATAACGCTCACAAATTATTTTTCACCTCTTCCCAGAACTCAACCTTCTCTTTAAATTACAAAATGTTTTCACTCGGAGGCCCTTCTTTCCCTTGATTAATAACTCCTGCTTTTACTTTGAGAGTCTATAAATGGGTATGTATGTAATTTTATGATAATGCCATCGATACTAATCCCTGAAATAAATTCAAAATCTCATTCAATTCTTCATTTCTTCAGTTTTTCTTCATATTCATGCTATCCACGAAACAAGTACACACAACTAGGCACTGACAAAAAAATGAGGTAGTATGAACATCAATAGCTTGGCAAAGAATCCACGAAATAAACCATCCTCCTGCCGAGTATCCATATAATAACAGCAATAATAACAAAACGACATAAAAAATGGCTTCCGTAGACTCTTATATGCTTGGAGGTACAACTTTGAGGTAAAATACAAAGTGCATACAAAAGTTTTGAGCGAAATACAAAAATATCCTCTGAAAAGGAACTCCCAAGAATAATCGGTTACCGGTAACCAGTTGGAAGTGACTTTGGATGGCTTGCAACATTTCTTTATAATTCAAAGAAGCAACAGGTTTGCCTTGCATTGGGGAGGGGTGAGTACAGGGATCTGCCCTGAAATGAAAAATACAACTTCAGATCGAAACTGGCCTGGAATTTCACATGTTCACATTTCAAAGTCTCTTCTGTATGAATAAAAACCATTAGACACCTTTAATAACAAGATGACACATACACTATAAAAATGGGAAAAAATGATGGGGGAAAAAAATCCTAGATATTACTGTATGCGGTACCCACATTAGGAACCGATATCTTAAATATATAGACATCCGTCAAAACATAAGCATATAGAAAAGAGAGGAAAAAATATGAAAGAATTATAACGAGAATTTCCCTGCCGTTTCATACCTGCGTAGACTGTGATAGATATTTACAAAACTGCATAATACAGGTACGTATTTTTAATCACCGTTATGTTTACTAGCCGTTATTGTACAAGCATATCTAGGCAAACTACATTCAAACTCACACTGAAGTGTATTAACATGCTCTTATCACAACTTGCGATACAACAAGTCTATTTACTACATAAATGAGTGGAAGAAAGGCGTAACTTTGATGTCCAACTTCCCCCCACCTCTCTATTAAAATCAAAACACTTCACATTGTTTTTTGGCACCTTATCCACATAATTATGCGCATACTAATCAGGAACAAACCAATTTTTAAGCAAGATAGACTCATATATAGTTAGCTCACATTAATGCGTGTATATATATATATATATTTATATATATATATATTTATATTTATATTACAAAGTTAAATGCTAAAAGCAAAAAAACAAAACGCTTGCTTCATAATAAAATGCCCCTGAACTGTATATCTTCTTGTATTTTTTGAAAAATCACACACAGTTTGAATAATTTGCTGCCATCATCTTACAGATAAATTCTCGGCAGTATACATTTTGAGATTTTACGCAAAAACAACCAACCATAAAAAATGTTTTTTCCACATGACAAACAAAGAAATACTGGTTTACACTGCTTGGACTACACGCAACTTTAACATCGATCGGTGACGTTCTGATTATCTTCACACTGATGATAATAAACAAGTCACTTTCCTCTTCCTCTTTTTCCTTTATTACTACCATAACCATCTTTAACACTATGGTAACTATAACCATCTACATCAATCTTGTTTTCGATCCCTGTCTTTTCACCTGGGATGAAACATCTCCTTGCTCTCTGCTGTGCAAGATAAAATGTTATCTTTACATGAAATTCTAATGTTGACTTCTGAACTTTGACCTTGCAATGAATTTCTCATTTGGCCAATGAAGTTTCCAAATCTGGGCCTTAAGAATCCCATGTTTTGTTTAAAAGCTGCTTGTTCCTTATGACACGTAGAGTATCTTCTGGAACTTTACCTTATATATAAACCCTGAATATAAATCATATCTGCCATTTGGTCATAACCCTGATGGTCATGATCTCATTCACCATGAACTCATGACCTCCCTGATCTTAATGTCATGACATCATAAACCTTAAGGCCTTGACCTCATTTATTTTAAGATCATGACCTCCCTGACCTTAAGGTAATGGCATTATTTTCCTTAAGGTCATGACCTTATTCACCTCATGGTCATAAGGTCATGACCCTTATTTACCTTCAGGTAATTACCCAATTGTCTACAGCTCTATACCCAATTCTCTGTGGTCACATTTTTAAAATCAACTGTCTTTTGGTAACATAAGATGCACTTATTTGATATCCTAAAGAAGTTGATTTTCTGTCCGCATATCATATTTTTTTAATCATTTCTCTCTCTTTCCATAGGATATCCTGCAGCCGTGAGTACATGTACAACCATTAAACATTCCAACCTAAATACAGAAACTCTTCTCATCCACCATTCCTTCCTTTCCTTTGTCAAATATGAAAGTTTTTTCTTTCTTTTTTTCTTTCCCTTGTAGCATGAAGTCATCAGTTCTTTCCTTCGACCATCGATCCTTACTATCACTAGAACCGCTATCATCTTGTAGATGATAACTCTGAGTCGCCTTTCTACTTTCCGCTCCTCCTCCGCCATCCTCTCCTTCCTTCCCTCCATCACATCACCGTTATGTCCATCATTTCGGTGTACAGTGCAGGAAGCCCGGGGCAGAGGTCGGGCCAGCGTTGCGAGCACCCCATCACGAAGTCCCGATGCATGCCACCGATCCGTCTCAGCTCTTGGACCCGCCCGTAGAGGGTCGCCATGAGTGGGGCTGCGGTTGACGGGTGGTTGCCGTCAACTTGGACCTGTAGGGCTTCGACCAGCTGGTGTTGAAGCTCCGCCACTGCTTGCGGATTGCTTAAACCCATAATATCTGCAGGAAAATACACCAGAAATACAAAATAATAATAATAATGATAATATTGGATTTTTATATAGTGCACATATTCACCCTACAAGGTGCTCACAGCGCTCCTATATTGACCCGGCTCAGCTAGGCTAACGGTTTCAGTGCTCACAGCAACCAAGGAATTCCTTCCTACCAGTCCCCATTTACTTCAACTGGGTTGAGTGTGGCAAATGACGATCAATGTCTTGCCGAAGGACATTAGTGCAGAGGCGGGACTCGTACCGCGGACCTTGTGATGGACAGTCCGGTGACGTATTCACTCGTCCATGAGATATAACTCCAAGCAGTACAACAGTTTCCTAACTTCCTACCATACTATAGATATAGAATATCTGCTAGCTTTTCACAGTAAAAATTAGGAATTTCTCAAGGCAAAATTAGGAATACAGTGTATTTTGTATATTTTACACTTTTTACACGGCATAATTCTTAAAAAGAGAGGAATTTGGGGTTCCAAACAATAACTTAAAGGACTTGATTTAGCTCATCCTGCAATCAAAATTATAAACCTTTAGGTCAGTCAGGAACCCCATGACTTTTACAAGTCGATCGCCTGTCCGATTGTCAAGATATTTACAATTGGCAATTGAAACCAAATTGTGCGTTTTCCTAACGGTTCTCATAACACTACAGTCTAATGGGGAAAACAAACATGGTAAAACCGGTCACTCAAATTTTTTTACTTTTTGAGGCACTTCTTGATCATTTTGAAGCGCAATTTTTTAGGGCTTCAATATTTCACTATATCACAGACACTGATAAAACGTAGGGCCATGCATCTCAGATTTAATGATGCCCTTAACGGATGTCATCATCTTCTTGATTACGCAAAGATCTTGGAAATCTAGCAATACCGTACCATTCGCTGCTAGTAGGGAAGATGCATATAGAGCTACCTCCGTTTCCAACAAGCCCAGCTGATTGAACTCTTGCGAAAACTGATGCATGGCGTGGTAGAGATCGCTGCCGAACACGTGGTAGAGCTGCTGCCATAGTAACGACCCTGTACCCATGCCATTGACCCCAGATGATGGGGAGTGGTGCATGTCCATGGTCAGTGATGCCATCAACGGGCCCATTCCATTGCTGGTGTGGGGGGCGGAAGGGATCATGAGGAGAGGGGCGATCCTTACGACCCACATTTCAAAGAAACTGGCAAAATTTGAAGAAAAAAAGAAATGAGGTTAGACACCCAACTGCAGATGCGACGGACATGGGTTCAATCTCTGATGCAGAACTTTCCCTAACCAAGTTATTTCATCCACTTAACTTCTCACCACCATGTTTATTCTATCGCCCCCCCCCCATAAATTGAACACCTTTTTTCTTTTTAACACTCTAATAGCTTCTTTTTTTCACGTAACTGAGTAAACGTATTTCCAAATAAATTCTAGGTAATAAACACAAACATACTTCTCATATCAAAGAAGGCAACAGTTATATCTGGATCTCATAAACTGTTAACGCTGTAACTTTTGCGTGATTCATTTTTTCCTGCTGAGCGACCCCCCAAAAATTTGCTGGTTCTTAAATTCGTTGCACGCAGTTCAGCCTGTTCAAAACATGCATGAGAAGTCATGCTTATATTTTTTCGCGAGTTCTAAAATTTGTGCTTGCCGATCTTAGGGCGAAATCTGCAAAAAATCAATGTCTAGCAAATATTTCTACTTTTACAGAAGCCTGAATAAAACCAACCGGTACTTAACACAGATTTTAGTCAGACCAATTCCTCATGTATAAAACATGATTGATATGGAAACAAACTGAGGATACTATTCTGTACTTCATCTAGTTAAAAAAAAGACCAACTAACCATTCTATATTTTATTGAGCTTTCAGTAAGACAACCTCATCATTAGATAACTCACCTAGATTTCAGTAAGAGCAGTTGGTCATCCTGGGTCAAATTCCTGAACCCTGGAATGGCTTTGGCAAATTCCACTTGACCGCTGACGGCTTGGTCAAGAATATGGGCCAACTGGACCCACTGATTTCGACCCCGAGCATCCATGTCTTCGCTGGGAAAGTGAGAGCTTTGATTTTCCTGTGGCGATGGAAGAAAATACATCGAAAATGATAACCATTCTTCAGGGTAGATATATTTAAAAAAAAACATACATAACCTCATTCTTAACCACTTGACTGCTATTGGCTTGAAATGCGTTCATACCCCCTGTGCTACTGTATTCTTGTACTGTTTAAAAACTTGACAAAAACTGTACACTAAGAGCGCCATCTACTGTTCAAGACCTGTATAACATCATTGCAGTGCTAATTACACAGTAGGGCCTGGCATTATGCAGTACTACGGTCTTGAAAGTGCAATGCCCGAAGCACGTACAGTATGTGGGTAGCAGTCTAGTGGTTAAATCTGATGTCCATGGTTAGAAGTTCTTGTAGAAGAAGTATTATCAAATGAATCTCCATCTCACCCAAAGGCTGGACTGTTAACGGGTATGCCATTTCAGGAAAGAGCTCCATATTTCAAATTGAATACGGAAACCTTCATCTTATTAGTGATACACTTTCAGTTTGTCAATTTCTTGTCTTGTCATAAAATTTTAAAACCTATCTGTTTAATTTGGACTATGGTTAATTGTTCTTTCATTTTCTTTTGTACTTTCTTACTCCAGCTCCTTTGTTCATAATGCAGATACTTCTATGTGATGGTTTTTCTTTTCTTTTTTGGTTGTATTTCAAAAGTGTGCCTTAAGCATTTGCCTTCCAGTTTTATTATCATTATTACCTTGATGTTTACACAAATGCTTTTAAGCGATTTTTGTCGGTCATAAAAATAAACGTGATTAAAAACACAAACATGCAAAGCTGAAAAAGATGCATTTCGTATCAAGATTCTGCAGAATCACAGTCGCTAAAATTTGTTTGAACGAACAGAGATCTCAATCATGATTCTTTGACGTCATTATAGTGGCCTGCTTCCGGTTTGACCGACAGTCGACTGTAAACAAAGACAGAAAGCATGCGGCGAAGTTTACCTATACTTCCTGGGTCATACTGCTCAGTGTGATGAGCAGTGGCTTGGCTTGAAATGAGCGAGAATCAGCGTTAATGAAAAATCGCTTGAACACTCTCCCACAGTGACCATGTTTTTTAACAGCGTTTTGATTTGTGGTTCATGTTTGTGATTCTAGCCTTTTTTTTTGAAATCACTTGAATGCAACCCTAGATCTTTACCTGAGGAAACGTGAAGCCCCTGAGAAACGGTGCACTGGATGGTGTATACAAACACGTCATACGGAAAGCATACGATATCGTGTTTACCAGCTCGTACATCTCGGCCTGCTTGAGGTGCAACGATGGGTCCGCTCCCATGGGTAGCATAGAATGGGGCGGGGTCAGGTCAAAGGTCGAACCGTTGACAGGCATTGGAGGGAACGGCTGGAGGATGTCGTCCGTGTCGCTGGGCCCGTATTCAGAGTCCGTGCTCTTCTTTCGCATTGCTGTGGCTCCGCCCGGTGATAATCCCGCTACCGGTCCATTCTTCTTACCCCTCTGCGGAACCCTGCCGTACCTAACAGCTGCTTTAAACAAAATAAAACAAAAATACAAAAATTAAAGTGGATTAATACGATTTGGGGATGATTCTCTCGTAGCATGTCAGACCATTTGGTCATTTTGAGTCCCAAATGTGACAAAGTATCATTTAAAGTGATCCGATAACTTTGTCTCAGATTCTGAAACAAAATCCCGGATTTAGCTCATGCTGCAATCATAATTACCAACCTTTAAGTCATTCAGGAATTTCATGACTTTTACAGGTCGATGGCCTTATTTATGATTGGAAATTGAAACCACATTGTGCATTTTTCCTAACGTTTTTCATAACACTACAGTCTATTTGGGGAAAACGAGTATGGTAAAACTGGTCACTCAGTTTTTTGCATGCAAAATTACAATATACATCCTGAAATGTACAACATTTTTGGAAGGAAAATATTCATCCCTCTTCTGACATTCAATCTTTCGTCCTCTCTCTACCCCCTCCCCCCTCTCTCTCTCTCTCTCTGTACCCCCTCTATTTATTCCTTTTTTTCTTTCTCTCTCCCCCTCTCTATCTTCCACTTCCTCTTATTGCTTTATCCCCTTTCCTATAGAATGATATATTTCACACATTTCAGAATACAGGATGTTCCTGACATCAGGCCTCAAGTCCGTTGAAAAGTACAACGCACTTGTTGGAAATCCTGCCTTCTAACAAACATTCAATCTTGTTAAGTAAAGCCCCTTCCTTTGGCCGGGGCAACATGGCATTATGAGATCAAAGACATGTTGATGGAACAAGGACTTGAGTCACAGTCTGGATAATTTCGTGCAACAAGGTACCAAGAAACTGTGAGATATGGCCTGTCTTCATCAGTTCGAGATTGCCAAATATCCTACTAATTCTGATTTGGGAAACAATCTAGAAGTTACAAATCGCGTCCTTATCAGCTCCAGACTCGACCTTGAAACTCAAGCTTGAGATAGATGCTCAGCATTTCGCGCATTGTGCGAGACTTCGAGCTGCTGAGGACACCGGACAAATAGCGGGATATTTTGCAATCTAGCCCAAGATATCTTGGGATGATTATCTTGACCAAATATTCCGCTAATTGCAACTTCGGCTGATGAAGACGCAAATTAATTGGATAATTTGCGATCAGGATATTTGGCAATGTCGAGATAGTGAGGACAGGCCTATTAGGAATCCCAAAACATGAAACACCTTTCAGTGTTACAAGAACACAGATATGTCATTAGCTTAATCAACTCAAGTAACACTTACTCAATCTATAAATTGAATGCAAGAAGGAAATATAAAACTTTGAAATAGTTTGATATTTTCAAACATTAGAAACATGCCACAAACATTGATGCAATATTACCATATGGCTGTAAGCAACTCTCAATAGCTCTACTGCTTGGAGTCAGAAAATGATTTTGTTAGATTCTGATTCTGATTTCAAACTAAACCAGGATGCCAAAAAAACAAACCTCTATGAGACTAAGGCATCTTAAAAAAAGGTTTTCGTTTCTGACTCAATCTCTTTAAAAATTATACATTTTCAGAATTCATGAATTACAGTTTGTCAAAATCCTTAATATTCTAAATACAGTATGGCATATAATAGCATACTAACAAGATGGAATTTTGACTGCGCGCAGTCGAAAATGATGCCTCCACCATAGAGCAATTTTTAAAATTCAAGTTGATTGTAGTCCATCTGTCGGTTTTTTAATGATAATGCACTCACAAGCTATTTATAGGCATACATAATGAGCCCCATGATCTTTGACCTGATGACCCTAAAATCTAATCAGTTCATTGGCTCTGCAAGATACATATACATGTCATGAGTTTGATGGTAATCTGTATATTGGTTCTCATGATAATGCGATCACAAGCTATTTGTGCATACATAATGAGCCCTGTGACCTTTGACCTAGTGACCCCAAAATCTAATCAGCTCATTGGCTCTGCAAGATACATACATGACCCAAGTTTGGCAGGAATCCATCGATCGGTTCTTGAGATAAGGCGATCAGGAGCTATTTTTTGAAAACATAATGAGCCCTGTGACCTTTGACCTTTGACCTACGTGCTCCAAAATCTAATCAGATTGTCTTCCTATGGTGATACACACTATCATTACGTTTGAAGTTTAAATCTCCAGTGGTTCTTGAGATATTATGATAACGATCTCAATGTATGGAATTTCATAAGTTGACCTCTGTGACCCTTGACCTTTGACCTACGTGCTCCAAAATCTAGACAGATCGTCTTCCTATGGTGATACATACTATCCTTAAGTTTGAAGTTTAAATCTTAAATGGTTCTTGAGATATTGCGATAACGGTCAAACGGGACGGACGTACGGACGTACGGACGGACGTACGGACGGACAACCCAAAAACATGATGCCTCCGGCACCACCTTCGGTGGCGGAGGCATAAAAATTAGAACAGATTTTTATTGCCACTTGTTCTTGTAGTCTCATATATACATCTTTCTGTGTACAGTGCTTGAAACTTTACCAAGACTGGGCCAAATTTCTTATCATTTTGATGATTCCTGAACCTTGCAGTACACAGCAATATTTATAAGCTAGATGATCAACCTTTTCTGATCGATTCTACACTGTTTCTTTCACAATGCACTCGCATGACCAGAACTCAACTTTATCTGTAAACAGGCTCCCTGCAATTTGTTTCTAGACCTTTCTTGCAAAAGGGAAACCCCATCATAAAAATCTGAGTCAGCTAGGAGAGCCCGAGATGAGTCGCAAAATTGACAATATTATGCAGTGTGAAAATGTTGATGTCGAAGAGGTGTGTCACTTCCCGTTATCCATTGAGGCGCCACGGTGGAGGAGGGGAAGAAGGAAGGGTAGAATGGATAAGTTTTTTTTAATGTTTTTTGATCAAAATTGGCAATTTTTTTACAACATTCTCGTCTACCTGTATGTGCATCGTTTTTTCACAGACAATTTATTTTATTTTATTTGTGGCAAAAAATTAATTTGAAGAATAATATGTGCTCAATAAAGCGTTAAAAGTATATCCTATCCTGAAAGTGTTAAAACTGAATAACCATCACAAATTTAATGTGGGTAGTGAAATAAATGTTTTTTGTTTTGTTTAATATGTAATTGCTAGTCTATTTTGTTTGTTATAGCGCTTAGAGACTTCGGTGGTAAGCGTTTTATAAGCAAATTTTTATCATTATTATTACTAAATGTGAAAGTTTTGTTTGATTGCTCCACTGAAGGATTTATATTGTTTTTATCAAATATCACAAATAATTTTCGCTTTTAAACAAGATTGGTAATTTACAAAACATTCTCATTATTTTTATCAAATTATCATTAACATCCTTCCTGGAAACTGATTATTTACCGGTAATTGTATTTTCAGAGATATTTCTCCTTTTTTTTTCAAATTCAGAGGCCAGTTAACAAGCAGTTCAAATGCTTACATGGAAATGTTTAAATATAAGAATTCATTAGTGCCTTTAACTTAGACAACATTGCATACCATCTCTGACTGATAATTATGAAGTTGACTAATTTTCCAATTGTTCTCACCCGGCTCCGCCCCCCTCCCTCTCCAACGCAGGGGGCATGAGTGACAAGCACCCCATCAGGGGAAGTGGTGTTGATTAGAACAGATTAGAGTCCTGGGAATCAACCCCAGCTTTGACTTATGACACCTACCCCCCATTCAGCCTACCCTAATTCATCGTATAGCCGCTACATGAATACGAAAACCGAATGGCTATACGATATTTGTAGGTTATTTGCACTTTTTTGTTTTGTTTAATATGTCATTGTTTTGCAGTCTAATTTGTTTGATATAGCGTTTAGAGACTTCGGTGGTAAGCGCTTCTTAAGTATTTAAAAAATAATTTTTATGATTATCATTGAAGGTTTTTTTCTAGTCTGAAAGCCCTATAACATGATACATTCATGAAGCAAAACAAAAAGCATATACATAATTTGTTAACTCATGAAAGAATTACGTTCCTGATTCTCCTCTGAGCATTGTATTGAAGAAAATCTGTATTTGTGGTTTGGGCTTAAATCGTGGGTAAGTACTGATGATATGCTACTGCTAACTACACCTAACTAGATGTGTAGTTTCTTTACACGTTTTCTTTATATACCGTAATAAACCTTCACACGTGTGTACAACCCTTCAGGTATGAGATGATTATGGCGTTCCTTTAAGCACGTTTTGTACATGCTTGTCTGAACAGGCCCGCTTCGCAGTCATCCCTGTCAAACTGACAAATAGCACACTGACTAACCCCCTCACTCATAGAATCAACAAAGCTCGCTCAATTACGCGCACCGCTCTGCTTCAGGTGTCAAAAGGGCGTTGGTGCTGGATCCCGGGCGTGGCCTTTAGTACCTTCTGCCTCCAAACCGTCACAGGAAGTGGCTCATAGACCTCTATGACTCTCACCTTTGAAAGGTGCGAAAGGTTGCCCAAGTGATCGCTACGAGTTATTAAGCTTTAATTACCTCTAATAGAGGGCGGTCCACAATGATTTATTCCTGCTACTAATCAACGCTCAACTGGTTTGCGAAAGGTCGTTACTAGGTCATCGTTAAGATCTGGGTTATGCCCTCTTCCACAAGCGTGAGGTGTTCTCCAACAAAGTCCCAAAATGGTATCGAGTCCTTGGTACGTCTTTGACCAAGTCTAGAGGGTGTGTTCCACAAAGACTAAGATCGACTAAGGGAGGAGGGGCAAGATTGTTTGTTGGGGGGGGGTGGGCTTGAGCCGCCCCAAAAGTACGCAGAAACAAGGGTGCACGGAAAGGGTGTTCATATCCATAACTTATAAAGGAACAAATATTTCAAAAATAATAATAATAAAAATAAATCAATCTATAAATAAATAAATCAGTGCATAAACCAACAGATAATCAAAACAAATAAATGTATAAACAAATAATGGATAAATAAAAAGAGTGGAAATAAACTGAAATGATAAGATAGGGGAAGCATTTCTCACATGTCTTACCGTCTCTTGACATGCCTACCGCCAAGCACTTCTTAAAGCGACAATGCTGACATCTGTTGCGATTCATCCTCCCTATCGTACAGTGACCGTTGCCATGGCGACACGTGTACTCCTTTTCTCTCTTGCTGCTTCTCCTGAAGAAGCCCTGTTTGATGCAGAGAAGGGATTAAAGGAGATAAGATGAAACTATTGGTTAACATCCCACTGTACTACTTATAGCTACTTGCTCCCTCTTTATGGCAAATAATGCCTAAGCGATTTCCCTTTTTCTTTCCATACATGTATGTTAATCGAGAGCTGATTAGATGAGATAACCACCTGTCAGTGACCATGCTGGGAGGTCTAATCCCTCCTGGCCAAACTAGTGCAGAGGGGTTTTAAAGCTACAAGACCTTCAAGATATGACGCAGATCAGATTGTAGAGCAAATAGATGATCTTCTTCGAAACTCTTTGATTTCATCTTGGAGCTGAGCAGGAGAAGGACATCGATTGGGAATATTATGGAAGCATGCTCTTGACCAGGAGAATTTATTCGCCTATTTCTCTTTTTTTCATCTGCTATCTAATCAGCTTTCTCTCCTCTGTAGCATTCATACTGGCCGTTTCATCGGATGCGTCCGGATGCATCCGAAGAAAATCAGGCCAGTTTGAAAGGGGTACAAGACAAATTTCCAGAAAGTTTGGCTATAAAGAGGACACCGATTAGCCCCCATGAATTTCAAACTATCCGTGTTCTTTTTCTAACAGGTTGACGAACCGTTTCACATCGAGCAGAATTCCATGTCGTGTTTGCATACCATTAAAGGTAAATCTCAAAGAGTTAAAAAGCACAAGGATGTAAAGCTGAACACCTACAAATCATGATCCAACACATGCTCCCCTTCCCTCCCCCCTTCCCCCCCCCCAACATTTGCTCTGGGCTTTATTTTGTCACAGATATAGGGCAAGGGTTTGGGTCACATGTGAGTTTTGCTTGGAATTATTGGTTAGGTACAGCATCGGCCTAGTCAGGTCCATGGTTGGATCCTAGGAAAGTGTAGGAAATTGAAATGACCACAAGGAAATAGTCATCCAATCATATGTTTCAGGACCAAAGGTATGCCTTGCTGATCAAGATCTCTCTTTCCCCAACATTTTTTTCTCGTGGACTTTCCAAATGGGTTTGAATCATGATATCCTAGCTCTAACTAGCTAGGTCAGACATATGTAGATGAGAGCTGATAATTATTTGACCCATGGCGACGCCACCACGCTACAAGTCACAATGTTCCGCAAAATCACGTTAAAAAATGACTTACTTTGCATCCTTCACAGGCTAAGACGCCGTAGTGGAATCCTGAAGACTTGTCGCCGCAGACCTGACAGCAAGAGTTGGGCGGTGGTGATTGCATGTGACCTTGGGTTGAGGTGGGTTTCTGGACGGGCTGATGTGAGGTACTGGTTGCGGCCATTGCGGTAGGCGTGTGGCTCGGGGTATCATCTTGGCAAAGACACATATAGAAAGAGAAGATGGTTATGACGTTGTAGAATTGTAAAGAACATATGCATGACTCAATCAGTCTGATTGAGTTGCTTCTGTTCACGCATAGGAAAAAGAAAGTTATGTGAGGTACTGGTTGCGGCCTTGTGGTAGGCGAGTGGCTCAGAGAATCATTTAGTCAAAGACACACGTAGAAAGATGGTTCAAGAACATACGCATGACTGATTGAAGTTCCAGTACTAGCTGCTTCTATTCACGTATAGGGAAAAGAAAGTTATGTGAGGTACTGGTTGCAGCCATTGCGGTAGGCGAGTGGCTCGGAGAATCGTCTAGTCGAAGACACACATAGAAAGAGAAGATAGTAAAGAACATATGCATGAATGATGACTGATTGAATTTCCAGTACTAGCTGTTTCTGTTCACGTATAGGGGAAAAAAAGTGATGTGAGAAGAGGTTACGGTCATTGCGGTGGGCGAGTGGCTCGGAGTATCATCCGGTCAAAGACAATCCAAAAGAGTGAAGGCAGTTTTAGGATAGGCTTTGAGTGAATCCATTGTCCATTCAAAGGCACATGTAGAGGACATGGTTAAATATGTTAGGCTTATTATGAACCAATTTAATGTGAGGAACTGGTTGCAACAGTAGGGTGGGCATGTTTCTAGGAGTATCATCTAGTCAAAGACACATATAAAGAGAGCAAGGGAGAAGATGGTTATGTGGCTGTAAATATGGAAATATCTGCTACTACACCTGGAGAGTGTTTCACAAAGACTAAGATCGACTTCAAGTTGGACTTAACTATGGCAGGCAGTCCATGCCACTGTTTGCTCTCACCATTATGATCTGTAGATANCATGCCACTGTTTGCTCTCACCATTATGATCTGTAGATAGTATTTTTGCTTCAATAATGAATTATAAAATGATGTAAATTCTGTAAATTTGTGACCATGATTTGTTTTGTAGGTTCCTTAAGAAACCAATGCCAATAAATGATGAGAGCAAACAGTGGCATGAACGGCCTGCCATAGTTAAATCTGACTTAAAGTTGATCTTAGTCTTTGTGAAACACCCCCCTGGGTGAGGAGAAGCAATGTAGATAAAATGCCTTGGGCATAAGTGCCATGCGGGGGTTTGAACTCATGACTTGGCATAGGCTATACGGGAGAGTTTCCCTGCGGATTGGCAAAAATAGATCTGTAGCTGCGAAATCTTGCAAAGCTGTTGGGCTGGGGGTGGTAAAACAATATTCAGCATGGCATATCCAGATGGAATGTCATCTCCAATGAATATGCCTTAAACAAGTTCAAGAGGATTCCTGAAGAGAGCAAATGATGCAAGGAAAAGGGGAAAACTAAAAGTACACATATGAACAGAATTCTAAATGAAATACTTCAAAGATCTGAACGAATTCTTACATCAACCTTCATTCAAAGCATGTAACAGTTGGTTGGCAAGCCCCCCCAAAACATGTCTAGTTTATTCAAGTCCTCGCAAGCGTGACCTCGATTTGACCTCAGAAATCGCAAAAGAAGACTTGTTTTAAAAGGCTTGTAGCTAATATAAAATAAGATTTTCAAATGATCGTTTTCGTTTTGAAGAGTTGAAAGTTAAAATCACAGAAATATCATCTTCATATTTTCAAAAAAGAATAAACAAACCATAAAATCAGTAGTTAAAACATTGACTTATTTTTTGAAATTTGAAGTTTTGATTTTCGTCTTAAATTCCTAAATATTTTCCTGAAGGCCACAAAAGTAGCTGGAAATTATGAAAGGAAATTTATTTAAGCAGCATCATCTTCCTTCTACAGTAAGAGGATGAAAGTCACATGTGTTTTTTTTTTCATGACCATTCCAGTATCTCTCCCTCAGTATGATTCAAATAATTGCTCACAACCATTTGGTCAGTTGATGATCATCCTGGAATTTGGCCGCTGTCCAAGAAACGTGGCACAAGACAAAAAAAAACTGTGCCCCCAATCTCTCCACCCCGCCCCTTCTCCAAACACAACAATAAGCGGGACCCTTTAGACATACTTCTTCAGGGTTTCTCCTTTGATCATAACCTTGTCAAAGTTTGAGGACCTTTGCTTGGTGATTGTGGCCCCAAGAGTCTCGGAATTGGTGGCGACCTTTTGACCCCCCTTGTCCTTATTTGGGGGGTTTGTGGTCAGCCATGTTGACAGACCGACACAGAATCAGGTAAGATGTGTGCTAACACTGACCAACCAGCACACATACCATACCACATCAAGAATGAGAGTACACCTCA
>BEXV01003476.1:22037-38246 GCA_003118195.1 Hemicentrotus pulcherrimus | reverse complement strand
GTACCCTAAATAACACTGAGTGGGGGGCCGGGGGAGGATTGAGGAGTCCTGAAAAGGACTCTCGCAGTCTCTCACTAATTTTTTTTTGATGGTGTGTAGTCCTGAAAAGGACTGTTGTTGTAGTCTTGAAAAAAACCGTTGGTGCACCCGCAAGCCTACTGTAAATCTACATTACCATGAAAGTAGATAGTTACAAGCAGCATATAAATGAGTTATTTTTAATTATCACACTTTTTAGAATGTGCGATTCTTCTGGGAAGTCATGTTCCAAAAAATGTTTCTCATTGTTAATGGGTTGATTTCCACTATGCCAAGTACTACCCATTCCATTTAATATTTCTGTGAAAGTCCTGATACTCGAAACTGTCAAATCTTCACTCTCGTTGAATTCACCCATCATTTCTTTCTGAAAATTGACAATCAAGACATGCCATATTCAACGTATTTGTAAATACTGGCTTGAAAAAAGGGCACCATATAAATGCTGTGATATAACATCATCATTGGATTGTTAATTTCGTTTTGTTTGTATTTCTTTTCCTCTACCAGGAGTTTCTTTTTCTACATTGAATTTGTGGATTGTGTGAGAGGGGTAAGTTACAAAGTAAATATGAAATACAGGTGCATGCTTAAAACATACCATCTAATCTATTCCTTTGGGTTCAAAATTTTACCCTACCCTAAAATAAAGAAAGAAACAAACAAACAAACAGCGACAACAAATGACAAACAACACACATAAAATAAACATACAACAATTTAAAATTTGTTTTCATTAATTTCTTGACAAATAGCTTTAGTTTATAATTGATGATATTCATTGCCCCAGATTTATGTGGAAAAAAAGTGAAATCCATCACAATATCCCATGCATATAATCAAATAATTGATTCAACCTTGACATTAATTTTTTAGACACTTAAGTATTTAAGTTACCATGAGGGAATATTCCTTTCAACCTATGATGTCTGCTGAAGTAATTTGGGAATATGTTTACTTTTTCTAAAAGCATACAATTTTTTTCTTTTCCATGGAGTAACAAAATTCTTCTTTATTTGTTAACCTGACAGGGAAAGTGGTTGTCACCAGAGAACATTGTACGGAACTTGGCAATCTTCCCGATAGATCTGTGCTATATTTATCTGAATTTGAGATTTCTCTTCGGTATTTTCTACTACCTTGGCATTTGCAAGAATACCTGCAGGAAATATCATGAAGGTGTAAGTAAAAACCCTTTTATGCCTTTGCCGTCATGGGGCCAGAGGCATTAATGTGTGTGTTTGTTGTCGGTCGGTCTGTCCGTTCATCCATTTGTCCTACTTTTTGTTGCCATTATAACGGGAGATTTCCCAAAACAGACAGTATGTTGAGCACATGCAAGCAGGGGGAGTTAAGATTAGAAAGTCAGAAGTGCATTTCCTATTGGACATGTGCAAAAATTGCATGTGAGTCTAGGCAATCAAAGAGTAGGTGACGTCACAGTCACTAAACCCAGTATGAACTCTGAGAAGTTCAATTTAGTAGTTCAAACTTCAAGATAATATGATATCTCTTACTTTTTACCACCTTGGGTTTTCCTGTGAAGTTACATGCATGCATCTCTGTTAAATTGTTCAACATTTTAATTCATGGAATTATTATATTACATCATGTTTGTCATTCCTTATGAAAAATTTTCACCATAATGAATAATGATTGTATATTTTCAATTAACATTTATCTAGATTACTTGATTATGATTTGTTATTCTTATTTTTGTACACGCATTATAATAATCATCTTTCATCTTTTATCAAACTGGTTTTACAGAACATAAATCATGAGACCGTGGTGCAGGATGTACATTTTGAGAAGACTCATTTTTACAGGAGAGTTACCTTTCTTCTCCAGCCGTCTATCAAGTGGAAAAGGTAAAACCTTATACACAAACAACTATGACTTACATGTAGCAATGCCTTGAAATTGTGAATCTGCTTAGTAATTTTTGTAAACCTTGTGATTTTATAATTCTTTCTCCATTATAAATTTGAAATGTTGAAGAATAATTCTTCTTTGGATGCAAACATCTTCATTTCCACCAAGTTCTTGAACAGGCCGGTGCTGCAAATGAACTGTCAAGTATTTAATTATGATTTATAATAAAGGTCAAATGGGAGAGGTCATGGACAAGTACACTGTAGGTTGAAAACTTGGGGCTATGAACTTGACAATATGAAACGCTAGAGAAAGGGGGGGGGGGGTTTATTGGAGGGAGGGTCATAAGGCAAAGCTCATGCACGGTTGTACATTAAACGCATGAATCTGATTTGCAGACATTTCAAATTTACATCAAGTGTATTTGCTTTAATAGTTAAACTCTTGCTTGGAACCTGTACTTCATTTCACCATCACTGCATGTATTTTTAAATTTTTTTATTTCCCACAAGAACATGGAACTTATAATGGAAGGGATTCTTATACCCTTGCACATTATGTTTTAGGTTGAAATTAACCTGTCTTGTTTCCCAATAAAACCATCTCCATTTTATTTGTTTACATCCTCCTGCATGACAATCACTTGCTCATTACCATGGCAACATAACAGCTCCCACCCATCACCGTCCCGCTTCATGCTGCTTGTGAGGAAACTGTACCCTTCATATCCAGGTATTGTCTTGAGATGCAGAAGAGTATTGGATTATAAGTATAACATTATTTGTCAGTTAGCCTCAATAGCCTTGTACACAATTGATTTCATTAACCGCCTCAAGAAACAGCTGCATTAGAATTAAATGACATGAAGCATTGTGCACCTCACATTCATGCATCTTTAAGGAGGCGATTGTGGCGTGATTGGATTGATCGTTGTCTGGCTCTTATGACTTTTGTAATTTCACATTGATTCGTAATTTGGAAGGGTGCGGAAAATGAAGCTTTAATAAATTTGATATTGTGCAATAAATTGAAAGGGAGATATTTCTCATTCCTACATATTTGTAGTCTACATTCTTTCAGCTTTCCATTGATATAAGTTGTTATCATCAGATAGGGATAATCAAAGAGTCTCCAATAAATTCAAGATGAAAGACAAGCTTTTCTATGTCAAGGGACAGCTTGGAATGATCACTGCCTAAAGAACTGAGAGGGCTATCCCGTCGACTACTGAATTCTCTTATTCCCAAAGACTTAATACACGATCCACACATTAACCGTTGGCAGTGGGTTAGGTGCAAGTTCAATCTCTCTTGAACAATATACATATTGTGTATATTTTCATCCTTGTTGGTTAGTTGTACTAACAAATAGGTAATCGGTTTAGAAAAACTTTTAAGATTCAAGATTCAAGATTTTATTGTCCATATAAAATACAGAAATTTGTTTTTCATTGGTGTAACATGTAAAGCATTAGACAACAACATGGTGCTGTGTGCTGAAAGCCAGAAGGGCGTCAAGACTCTATAAAGAAAAAGTCTATGAGCAGGTACGGTCCTCCAGCTTTCAGCACAAAACATAACAAGACAGTTACAATGTATATGATTTATACATAGCAAGAGTTATAAATACAATTCTGAATCACATCATGAATAAATTCAGGTATGAATATAAATTAGAATATGAAAGTAGGATAGGAGCAGCATCACAATTGAAATACGATGTGTACCTTTCATAAAGGGGACTCCAACTTGGATAACAAACTACTCTATAAGAAAGCACACAAATCAGAGAAGCATACTGGTGAAAGTTTGAACGAAATCAGACAAAAAATGAGAAATGGGTAGTTAATTGTCTTTGGAATTGGTATAAAACGATTATGTGTTATGGAATTATCTCATTTAACTGTTTGCAGGTTTCAAGTATTCCCGACGTATTGTCTGCACCATCACTCTGAGTTTGCTCTGCCTGTATGAGGTGAGATGTAATGGAGTATAACCTGTCCATCTGCTCTCTCTTTTATCTGCCCTCATATAAATTGTTCTATTTTGTTTAAATATTATGTAGCTTTGTATTATCCAACTTTAGAACATGACTGTATTTTCCAATGAACATTGACTTTATCTTCTGTGTGTGAATATGTATATAAAGGTGTATCATGAACTTTCTCTGATTTATTCCAACTTTAGAACATGATTTCTCTGTCACATGTTTTTTCTTTCTTTTTTTAGTTTGGCTTGCTGTACACCATAGAATTCTCATCGTTCATGGCGGAACTGAAAGATGCCTTTGTGTTGCCTGAAAATAGCCCCCTCTTTCTTGCCATACACGCCGCAAATGTATCCTCTGTCTACTTAAATTCAAGGGATTTCATAGTCACATTAACCGGTATTTAAAATGATGAAATTATCATTACTTTTATTCTCTAATGGTTACATCTATAAAACAATATTATATTATTCATATAAATGCAGTTGTAATAATGACAATAATAACAATGTTATAAAGCGCTTGAACTGTTACAGCGGACCAAAGTGTTTACAGGATTATTATCACCTGGTCACTGGATTCAATCACTATTCCACACATCACAGTGAACATTCTCCACTCCTTGGGGAGCATCCCAGCTAGTTGCAATCAAAATAATTTCGAACCCATTTGGCACCTGGGCAGAGAGGAGCATTATAGATAATATGCCTTGTTCAAGTAAAGTTGACATGTAATTATCTGGTTATATACCCTGAATATTTTAGTGATAGTTCCATTTTCCAACATAACTTGGGTGACATTTGTTTCTCATTTAGTACCAGGACTGCAATTTTAATTTTGAATCAACTTTTTTTCTTTCTCTAGATACCTTGATGCCTACATCTTTAATATGTTTGATTTTCATGGCAGCATCAACTATCCATGGCCTCATAAATTATAGGTAAGTGGTGACCTTTTATCTCTGCTACTTCTCTCCACCCAGGTGTAAAATGTACATCCGGCAGGATGTGAAAGTCTTTGGGCACCTTTGGTGCCTGGATGGAATGCTCCAAAGGGAGTGAAGAATGTGCATATTCTGAGTGCAGGCATGTCTGAATGCTGGGTAATTGCATTTCTGTAAAGTGCTAAATTTAATAGTTAATTAACAAGATAATTTGATATACCGGTAGCAATACATATTTACCAAGTTATTAATGGAAATGTAAGTTGCTTGAAATGCATATTAGGTATATTTATATTTAGCCACAATTCAGTAGAAATTTAAGGAAAGTCAGATAGTTATTGGGATAGCAAAGAGAGTCCATTCTATAACTTCTAGATGCATTCTTGTACTCTAAGCCTAACTGCTTCATGATAATATTTCATTTAGTTTTTGGTGTTTTATTTATATGTCAAGTTGTCATCTCTGATTTTCACTGATTTATTTTTCAGAAGTTATATCCACCTTATCCTTTATTATTTCTGGAAAAATAATCCAAGACTGTGATCCCCTCCTCTCCATTCCCAATTCTCCATTGGGTGAGAATTTACCCTACCCCCTCCCTAGGAAAACCATGGAAGGCTCCCTTGAGTTAGTTCAGAAAAGTTTTTTTTTGTGAGATCTCACAAGAGGGTAGTGGTCTGGGGATATTGTCTTAAAGATGGTAGTCCAGAAGATTATTGTTATCGAATCGTAGTTCATCTGTATCTGTTTTGTGTTTCCTTTTCTTGTCACCAATCAGGAATAATACAGTGAGGATGTGGGGAGGAGACAGATCTTCTTTCCCAGTTCAAGCATATTCATATTCCTCAAAAGTGGTAAGTTGCTTGGAGCAGATATATATTTTGCTGGATGATGTCAAATAATGATGATGAAGGTATGATGATAGTGATGACAATGATGAATGCTGGAGGCGATGAAGATGATGATGATGATGATGATGATGATAAAGATGATGATGATGATGATTACAATGATGACGACGATGATGACGACGACGATGACGGCGACAATGATGATAATTATGATGATGATGATGATGATGAACGCTGGTGGCGATGAAGATGATGATGATGAATGCTGGTGGCGATGAAGATGATGATGAAGGTATATGATGATGGTGATGACAATGTTGAATGCTGGTGGCGATGAAGATGATGATGATGATGATGATGACAATGATGACGATGACGATGACGACGATGATGGCGACAATGACGAAGATGATGATAATGATGATGGTGATGACAATGTTGAATGCTGGTGGCGATGAAGATGAGGATGATGATGATGATGACAATGATGATGATGATGATGATGATGACAATGATGATGATGACGATGACGATGACGACGATGATGGCGACAATGACGAAGATGATGATGATGATGATGATGATGATAATGTCATGATGATGTTTATGTAATTGATGATGTTTACATGATGATGAAGGTATGGTTAATGGTGGTGGCGATGATAATGACAACGGATTTGATTTTGATGGTGGTTTTGCTAGGGCATCAAATGAATTGTCTGTTTTGATTAGTTGATTCCTTATATCTGTCTAGCAATAAGTTCTTGTAAATATGAAAATTGCTGAATAGTATCTCAAATCTCAAATCTCAAATGATGCCATTAATACATGCACATTTATGGTTGATATTAATCTGTTTCAGGTTGCAAATCTGACTTACTCTGGATATCAAATAGCATATTGCATATGGGGTGAGTATTTTTTGTAGAAAACTATCCTTGTCGTTAAACCATTCTAATTGTCATTTAAACTTTTAAAAAACCTAATATCTAATTCTGAAATATTTCACTGATAATCTTTTAAAAAAACATCAAATCTCTGTAAAACACATCTCCAATGCTTAAGTATGTCATATATATATATATATATAACTATATATACATGTATATATTTGACTAACATTTTTAAAGAGTTTTAAAGCTTTGAGAATATGCATTTTAGCAGTACTTTTTGAGTGTCTGAAAGTTATCAGAGTTTTTCAATTATTGTTTTAATAGAATCTTTAAATAATGCAGTGCACAATTCAACTACTTACAGCTTTAATTTTAAGTTGAATAACACTAAAAATCATAATGATGTGCTTACTTTTGTGCGTGTTCCAGGATTTATCATACTCCATCTCGTCTTGTGGTTGGTGGTGGTGGTCATCTGGTACTTCATCCTTGGTCCCTTAATCAACAATATGAGATGGGATAATGTCATTTTTCAACTCCTTCGTGATTATTGGTAAATTAAAGCAAGTGTTTTTAGAAGACTTCAAATGGGAAAATACTTGATCAAGATAGTAAAGATATTTACTAATCCCGTGTCCCAAAAATATGGTTCTATTACATTTCCAAAGTATTTCTTTTTCAACAATTACGCAGCTTGCGTTCTGGATATGTCTTTTTTCGTGCCAAAGTATTTTGCTAAGCTATCATCTTAAATTTCATTTGATTTCCATGACATTTTGATCATGTGGTTTTACTTCCTTAAGACTTTAATATTGCTTCTATAGGTCTTTTCCTCACTATTAGCCCAACACATACATACCTGCATTTTACTGAAGATATGATTCCTAGCTGCCTTACAACAGGTGCTCATTGTCAATAATTATCTGCAAACAGTTTCAACTATTCTCTAGTTTTTTGACTTGCTTATAACATCATCAGTTATTGTTCCCCTTGTAGATACACCTGCATATTCATTGACTGAGCAATGAAATTATATATATATTGAAAATGAATTGGTGTACTTTGTTTTCCTTGTTGTTCGTTTCAGGCTGGGTCTTGTGATCACTTACGTTATTTACTACAGCCAAATCTTGGCCTCAAGATTTTTCTTCTTGCAGAAATATGGCAAAAACTTTGGCATCAATAACAGGTGAGTCTTGATAATAAATATTTCCAACATTAATAATAATAGTAATGATGATAATATCAGTTTCTCATATAGCGCTTTATTCTGAGTGGTCAGGAGCGGATAAATAGAAATGTAGATAAAATGCCTTTCTTAAGGATGTAAAAGCCGTGCTGGGGCTCGAACTCATGACCTTTGCATTTCCAAAAAAATGAAAAAATGAAAAAATTAATAACAACCAACCAACCAGTCAAGTGATTAAACCCCTGGACCACAACACCTCTACATGTTTCTATATGCTATTTAAGGTTTTGAGACTTACCTGTAAAATGATTTTCAAAAACTAGCGTGGGTGCAATTTGAACCTGTCTGTGTCTCTTGTGATTCAGATTGTTGTGTGCAAAAATACAAATATTCAAATTATAATCATTAGAATCTTCGAATTGTTAAATAGTAGAATTTGGAGTCATTTTTTCACACATTTATCGGCATTATCGGCAGTGTTTTGCTACATTATGTGATTATCTTTCGTAAAGGTTCTCATATGAAAGTAAGAGTGAGTGAAAGAAAATAAATACAGGTTTGGTAAAAGGAAATCTGCCACTTCCATACAGGATATCAGGTGTAGGAAATGGGTAGCAGGTGGGAAAAAATTCCTTGGGCGCTTTGAAAGCTGCTCCTCAGCGTGGCTAAAGCTTTTGGCTGAAGCTGTGAAAATAATGATGCTATATTTAATACAGACCCCAAAATATGACATACATACCATGTTATCATTATGTAAACTGTATATATCATTATTGTGATAATGATTGGTTGCCTTTCTTGCACTTTTCAACAGGCGTTCCTACCACAACATGGTTTACTTCACACTTTTTCTCAATGTCCTTGTCGGACTTGCGTCATGCCTTCTACGTGTCCTCAAGGCTCTGTTATTTGGTATCTTTTTGGTTGGACGTGTTGACTACTGCCTCATGTACCCTGGTCTTGAGTTCTTTGATAAAGGTAGGAAATGGTGAAAATCAAAACATGGTACTTTTTCTTAATGTCCTGATGGGATTTGCATGCCTTTTACGTATCCCAAAGACTATTCCATTTGGTGTTTTCTTCTGGTAGGACGTGTAGTCTGCTGCCTGGTATACTGGTCTAGAGTTCTTTGATGATGATGATGATGATGATGAACAGCATTTATATGGCGCCATATATCTGCTTAAAAAAACATTCAAAGGCACGAGCTCCTCCAATAAAATGATAAGGCTAGGAACACAAGTCTAACGCATAGCAAACCTAATCCCCTTTGTCTAGGCTGGACTTGAGATTATGAGAGATCAAGATACATTAATTTGTTAAATATATCACAAACTTGAATTCATGCCAACATTTCTTGCCTAGAAAGTGGCCACCAGTATTTAAATAATGTGCTATTTTTCTAGTTCTATACCAGAACCTAAATGTAGATGCTGTGGTGTATTAGAAAAATAATGTGCTTGGTACACTAAAAAGTCATCTTCTTGTTAATCTCTCTCTCTCTCTCTCTCTCTCTCTCTCTCTCTCTTTAGGTTACAGGGCTTATGTGGGATTCTTAGAGCTCGAGGTCATCCATACTCATCCTGTCATCGTGACCTTCTGCCATTGTCTCCGGCAGGTCGCTCGGACAGAGAGAAATCGCAGATCTAACCTGTAAAAGACTGAGGATGGTGAGTACCATAGAATCCATGCCCGAAAATGATGATTCCATGAATTGTGTGACCTTGTACAACATCAGTGTTTTCTCCAGTCACATCATCAATAGACTAAAAATCCATTGATGTGAACAGTCTGCAGTGGTTCCTTCAGGTTTCTTAAAATTTGTAGTCAATGTCTATATCAAGAGTTTTTTTTTCTTCTTAAAGAGAAGGTTGAGTTCTGGGAAGAGGTGAAAAATAATTCGTGAACTTTATCATTCGTTATTATGCAAATGTGGAAGAACATCAGATAAGACATGTTCCCTGAAAATCATGGCTCTTCAAATGCCTTCTTATTCTAAATATGTCATGTTTATCGTAAAACTCGGGGGGGGGGGATTTTTTCGCCACGTGTTCGTGTAGTCCCTCTTACATCTTTCTGTGTACAGTGTTTGTAACTTTACCAAATTTCTTATCATTTTGATGATTCCAGAACCTTGCAATACACACAAATTCTTATATGCTAGATTGCAACCTTTTCTGGTCGATTCCACACCGTTTCTTTCACAATGCAACCGCATGACCAGAACTCAACTTCATCTTTAAGAACTAAAATGGATACAAGACTTGTTATCAAAGTTGAATGCGAGATGATGTGTGTTTCTCATGTAAATGTGTGCAGTTCTTTGGTGCACATTTATTTACAAGTAAATCCTTTTATTTTTGCCTGCTTATTTCCACTGTACAGAGCATCAGGTATTGGAAAGGAAAAGAAGGAAGGTGATACGGAACAAGTGGCAGCTGGGGTATACCCTTGTGAGGAATCCCATCCTTCTTCGCGACAGACTGTCGAACCTCATCGTGATTCAGGGAGTAAGGGAGACTGGCATCGAGAACGGGGGATTCACCATTGAGATGGACAATGTAGAGGTAAGATCCCACCATTTTGTGTGGTTCTATTGGAAGGTGCAGTACATTCTCCCTAGTAACCCATTTTGTGAGATGCCCCATTATGTAGGTGTTTCCAATACTTCATACAACATGCTTTCATTAGGCCACATAGTATACAGTACTGTTAAGTTAGATGTGCTGTTTTACCTTAACAGTAAATATACATGTAATTTGGCCTTATTTGCCCTTGGTAGCCACGTCAGTATACTGCTCTTACTGCAAAAAGAAAACAAAATAAATACAAGACATTTGACACAGAACATAAGCAAGCATAGAACGGTATGGCTTGGCCATTTACTTTGCATAAAAGAAGACATAATTCCCAAAATAGTCGCACTTGACTGGAAACCACCAGTTGAAAAAAGAGTAGAAGACCAATAATTACTTAGAGGAACATCTGATAATGACCTAAAAGACAGAAATATAAAATGGTACTAATTAGCCAAGTCAAAAGCCCAAGACAGAACACAAGGGGAGGAAACTTGCAGATCAATGTTCTCCCCAGGAAGGAGCAACCTAAACTCTAAGGTCTTCCTGCAGGTCCCACAATGATTATTACCTTGTCATTGTCAGGTACCCATTTAAGACATCTGGGTCTAGAGGGACAAATGTGGGTAAAATACCTTATCCAAGGGCGCGAGCTCCTCACAAGGATCTAACCAGAGATGTCTAATATGAGAGACAATAGACCTTCACCAACTGCGCTTCCACCATGAATACACAGGCAAAGTGTGAATAAGGCAACAAATTCCATTACTATCCAACAAATTTCTGGGGATTCCAAAAAGGTGGAAATGTTCCTCAAACAGTGAAGTCTAGTCTGATTTTGTGTGAGTCTGCATCATGCATTTCCACATATATCACCTGTTAATTGCGTGGATGGAAATTCTGCAAAAGACCGTCCTATTTGCTTAAAATGTTCAAAAGATTGCTTCTCAATCCATTGCCTTGGGGAATCAGATGGCCCTTATATCTATGAAAAGTAGAGAATTAAGTATCACATGGGTTACTTGATTTTTTATTACAATATTAAATTTGAGACATCTTTTCTTTTGTTGTTTTACAGGGGTCCACAACAAGTCCACTCTGTTCCTCAGAAGACTATCAAGCACTTGAGATGAAGCCATCCAACAGAGGAAGAGGGCAGCACATGAAAAGTCAAGATCTAGTAGCCATGAAGGTTGAAGAGTCCACTAGTGAAGCAAGCTCCTGGGATTCCCAAGGTGAGGGTATTACCCCACAGGACTATTCATCTACAGAAAGAAACCATGAAGAGCCAGAAGGCCATTATGAGAATGATTCTGCATCCACTAGAATTCAGGAGCCATCGTTAGAGAAAGGAAATTCAGCAGGTTCACCATGTACAGAACATTGCAATACACAGAGAAATGTGAAAAGTGGAAACCCAAATCCTGCAGAGAATATTCATGATCCGTCAAGGGGTATGGTTGATGTAGATGAGGGATTTAGAACACTTGACAGGAACGACCCTGGTACAGACACTTTCTGGCAAGCTAACCCCAATGTGCATCATCGGCCTGACCACTTGAACCACATTGAAGCAACAGAACTGCCTGTGGATGATTGTGTTCAAAACCCTGAATCAAACAGGAATAAAGGCTTGAAGAGTTCATGGTGTAGAGGTCACTTGGATGGATCTGATGGAGATGAAGACAGAGAGGGTGATTTCCTGGAAAGCAGTCAGATTAGTGTCTTTAGCAACCAAAGCTTTGAGGAACTCCTCGAGACCAGCCTCGATCCAGACCACATTGCGGACTGCAGAGAGCAAGGCGTTGACCTTGTCAGCTACGTCGAGGAAGAGATGTGGAAGAACTTGCTTCATGAAGGCAGATCAACCCTCAAGAGGGTGAAGCAGGAATAGCAAAAGACACACCCAGTGGCAGAGGAGAAGAATGGAGAGGTCCCAAAGAAGGACAGCACTGCTGAGATAAGCGAAAGAAGTACCAAATATCTGGAGGAGCAAAGAACAACAACCCACAAGGTTGGGGAGTATAAAAATATAGACATCACTGGGAAGGACAGTATGCAGGGGTTGAGTGATGAAGGAACAGCAAAGCAGGTGGAGCAGAGGACACACAATGTGGAAGAGGAAAACAATATCAAGGTCCCCGGGAAGTACATCACTGCTGAGATGAACAATACAGGTACCAAGAAGGGACCTTGTGGTACAGATGTTGGTAGCATCAAAGTGATGATGTTGAAGGGTGATGAAACAGAACATGACAATTCTTGGCTATGAGATTAGAGAAAGGTGTCACATTAATTCCTGAGAAAAACAAAATGGTATGTGTACATGAATCATGTATTATATTCCACAAGCAGCTTAACCAGATGGAATCATGTACAAAGTAAAAGAAATACAATTTTCAACTGGATTTGAGTTAGCTGTAACATCATTTAAATGTAAATTGCTGCCTTTCCATATCTCAGCTATGAATACATGTACATGTATCTTGTACACAATACATGTACTTCTTCTATAAATATTATGCTTCCTGGGAGAAATTTCAATTGTTTTGAACACATTTTTGGCTGACACCCAGTAAATAAGATCGCATGCTCGTTCTGTAATTAAAAACGAAACCAAGGCAATCTTTATTCACTGGATGTAAGCCAAAAAGGTATTAACGTGTATTTCCTTTTTATAAGTGCAATTCTTTTCCTGCCCCTTTTTACCTTTCTTCTACAAATGTATGAAGTAAGAATCACAACTATGTGTGATTTAGCTTGATACAGTTCTAAATGTTTACATACGTTTAGTTAATATACAACATGTGCGGTGAGGATGAATGCTGAATAGTTGTGCAATAATTTTTTTTGTTAAAGATCACCTTGTATTCATATATTTGTGGTTCAAATAAAGAAGCAACAGCGCATTTCTCGACACCGTGATAAGTCTACCGGTAACTTTAATATTGGACATCTCATAGAATCGTGCATTGTTTTATTAACACACATTTCTATGGGTTGGTTGCGAATTTAGGTTTATGGAGGTTTCAAGAAACTGGCCCCAGGCTGAAGGACTTTGTTTCTGAAATAAATGAACAGTTTGGTTCATATGAAATATTCAAATGTAAGAAATATCTTTTATATATGTCAATGATTTACTATTCTCCGCTTGTCTTTCATTCACTTTAAAGAGTAACTTTAACTTTTGTACTTGATGAGAAAACTTTATGAAAAAGCCTTTTATATTGGAGTTCTAAACATCAGAATGTATTTTATGACATGTCTTTCATTTTTGTTAATGTTCAAAATCTGCTGAAAATATGGTTAGACCTACACTTATTAAGAAGTCTTTGTCTGGTCCTGTGCACTTAAGTATAAGAGAAATTATTTTGTGTTAAATGAAATTAATTTGTAAGGAAATTGATTCTTTATATGTGTTTCGATTTTGATTGTCATAAAAATGATAAATTGCTTGGATATTTCAAATTGATGCAAAATATTGAAATGGGTTATTATAGTCATAACCTGCTGACTTCTGATTTCTCTTATTCCCATCACGGGAGCTGCCCCGGTCCCTGTAGGTAGAGGGCAATCCGACCCTTGTAACAAGTTCATTTGTTTGATAGCAGAGAAATGAAATCAATGGAAAGGTGAAATCTTGAAATATATCGGACAAATAACAAGAAAGTTATAAATGTTTGAATTATGATGTCCCTAAGTCTATGCTTGCTACACAAATAAAGATCTCCATGAATATTGTTTTAATCCTTTAGTCTCTATATATTTGTCAATAATACTTGTCAATAATACTTCAGTGTACAGTGTAGGATGTATGAGCTGTTTCTACGTTTTATATGGTAAATCAATTTCCTTCCTTAAAGGTAAAGACCAGTTATGGTCATGCTATTGCATTGTGAAAGAAACGTTGTGGAATCGATCACAAAAGGTTGATCATATAGCATCTAGCATCTGCAAGGTTCTGGAATCATCAAAATGATAAGAAATTTTGCCCTTTCTTTGTAAAGTTACAAGCACTATACACAGAAAGATGTATATGGGACTACCCTATATCTCTCACAGACCATGAGAGAAACAAATTTACCAAATATATGAATTAGTAGGCGGTTTCCCGGCAATTTTTTTGTCATCATGTATTAGTCAAAACATACTCTTTCACATGATTGGTAATGAGAGCTTCCATTTCATTTTTTTTTTAATTGAGGTGTTTCCAATACTGGTCTTTACCTTTCACATTTTTAGAGGGCAATTCCAGGCTTGAGTCAACTTGCAGGGATCATAGGTTAAACTCTTTTTCACTGAGAAAAGAATTTCATCATGCCTATATGTCTTTTTTTTTGGGGGGGGGCGGGGGTGATTGACTTTTTTTGTTGAATCTATTTTTATCATATCCTTAACAAACATACATGTATCCTATTACCTGGGTTTTCTATTAATTTTTTTTAGTGTACATTATTGTGAAAGTACATGTGCATGTAAGTGATGTTAAGGAAACACGGTTGTGATCTTACAATAATTAACAAAAGCCACCGTTCTTGTATAATGTGCAATGGTAAAGAAATCTCCAAATATTTCTTTCTAAAGGGACAGTTGAAGTAAATTCTTCTTCAATCCTTGTAATACTTTACACTTTGATACATTTTGGAATACTAAATTGAATATCCCTTTATAAAATCATATCTTGTCAGATCACATTATGTGTTGTCTGAGAGCAGTACTGTCGCCCTTTCTTCTCAGAAAACAGACTGCAGTTCAGGTATAGAATAATCAGGGAAAGTGTCTTCTGCTTGGATAAGAATAATTATCATAATAAAAGAACTATTAGGCAGTACTACTATACAAACGTGTCAATAAAAAGGTATGAAGATAGTGAGATTGATAAATACATGGGAGAAAGAGAGGAAGAGAGAGAGAGAGGGGAAAAAGGAGGGGTGGGGGAGGGGGGAGAGTGCTTCATTATTGTCATTGCTGGACATGTACATAATTATATTCATGAACATTGCTTTGCGCTAAATATAGCTCCAACATCATATTTATATCATGAGAGGCTATACAGTAAAAAGAAATCTATTCTCGCTTCTGTGCGTAATATCTGCGCACAAACCATCGAAACCGTAATAAATCTTGATGATATCCGGTTTGCGAAGAAACAAACGCTTTTCATGAATAAGTGTATGTCGTAATTATAAAGCCCTCCAGATAATTGTTTGATACCAACATTTAGTTAAAAATGAACTATATCAATTTCAGTACACACGTTTTCGATGAGTTATACACAAATGAATTAAAGTGATAGTAAACATGATTTGGAGTTAAATCATGCTTAACAATATCAACTATACATCCAATAGCTCTAACCAGAGTCTCTGGTCTTGCAATATACTATTAGTAGGCCTACAAATAGTGCTAAGGTAGTGACTTTAATGCTAGATGTACAACTAATTATAATCTGAAAGTTTGAGTGAAAACAGACCATTATATGATAATAATTGGGGAAAATCGATCCGATCGATTCCTCAATTCTCCCAACTATATTATTACAATTTAATTAAATTTGAGGTAAATGCAAATCGTCACAAAGCAATGAATTGGCTCTATATTCTATTCCAAAAAATGTAAACGTTGAACGATTTTTAAAAGCCTGTTTGTGTCATATTTTCATGGAAAAGTTGTATGAATACTTTTGGGAATAGTTTACTGTAAGAGGGTGTTGCACAGTGCCGCGCCTTCAAAGAAAACCAATATTATATTTGTGGTTTGAGAATTTTGTTGTCTGTTCATGTTTTTAATAGCTAGCCTACATGATAACGAGATACAAAGAACCCCATCAGTGGCGGATCCGGGGGGGGGGGGGGGG
>BEXV01003475.1:21608-37430 GCA_003118195.1 Hemicentrotus pulcherrimus | reverse complement strand
ATAAATTTACATTTATCTGTCTTCTTCTTTAAAAAATGGTACTGTTGTTTAAAGATAAAGGTGAGTTCTGGTTAAAAAAAAAGAAAATTAATTCTCACAGAATCAAACAAAAATTACACTGAATGTTCAAGATTACAAATAATTGTCATTTGCCAAACGATTTTGGTAAAAAATGTATACTGGCTGAGTAATGAGCATAAAAAGATTAGGAAATCAAGGTTTGTAGCCCGACACAATTTGCATAGTCCCATATACAGTACATCTTTCTGTGTACAGTGCTTGTTACTTTACCAAGACTGGGCCGAATTTATTATGATTTTGAGGACTCTAGAACCTTACAGTACACAACAATACTTACATGTACATGCTACATTATCAACTTTTTCTGATCTATTCCACACCTTTTCTTTTTTACAATGCTATCGGACGACCAGAACTCACTTTATCTTTAATATTGATAAATAGATTGATAAAAAATTCAACTACTTAATCATATAATATGCCAAATATTAAATAGTTCTTTTTATATCATTATCAGAGGGCTTTCGAATCTATGATTGATTTAACACATTAGAGCAGACTTTTAATTTAAGATCAAGGGTAGCTAAGGGGCAGCCTTTTAGCCAGGAGGTTATTGAAGATTCCCAATGATTAAAAACAATCTTCATTATACTTATGAAAGCTTTCTTTTCATATTCTTCAATATGGAAATCCTGGCTAAAAACCTGCAAGGGGTTGGGTTGATGATTAGATGTGTTCTGAAATGATCCAAATATACTTTCTCTTAAAAGCTGCACCCTTATTAAAAATAATTAAGCAAAGTATTTTCACTTTAAATGGCTGTTAATTTCTAGGATGTATGGGAGACACTCAATTCAGCTTCAGTATAAGACGGTGCCCAGACAAAAGAAACCTCATACACAGTAAAGAGAGTACAGAGTACCACAAGAATTGCCTTCCTACATTACAGGTAAGATTACATTGAAGAATTAAAAAACAAAAATTGTAGTTCACGTACATTGTTTTTAAGTGCCATACTCTCCAGTTCATAATACACTATAGCACTATAAATTAAAGAGAAGGAAGAAGAAACATGTGAAAAGAAGTAAACAACAGAATAAAAGAAACAGGATTAAAAAAATGTGCATGACATTTATGATCAGTTGAAAATAAACTATTACAAATTTACATGACATCTATAACTTGAGTTGAAGGGAAAAAAATGGGAAAATAATTACATGTCATTTAAGATGAGTTCAAAGTGAATAATTGTGAGATTCGAGATGAGTTGGAAAAAAAAAGAAAAAAAAAATTCAGAATCAATGTGATAATATTCCAGGAAGTAATGTTTTATTTTAGGGGAATGGCAAGACTATTGTGTAGAACTGTTGTGGAGTTAATACGAGTTGTTGCTCTATAAACTGAGAACAGTCTGGTGTTGTATTGTCTGTGAAGTTACAGTATTGTACATGTACATGTTCATAACGCTTGCACTGGAGAAGTTGAATATATTGCAATGTACTAATTACAATTTAGAGGTGTTTAAATTCTCTTTTCTTCATCTGTGTTTGACAGTTTTTAAGGGGAAATTCACTCTGACATCAATTTACTGAATTTAGTTTGCATTAGAGCATAAATATGACTGGAACAGATCAGTGAAAACTTAAGGAAGAAACCACACACCTACAGAAAAGTCAGAGATCAAATGAAATGATTGTTACAAAGCAGCTATCATTTTGTTTTGTACTGAGAATATCAAATATACATGTACATGTTTATTGGTTTGACAAAGGGATAGATATTTGTCAAACTGGAGGATGTGTAAAATCAATTCTTGTTCCTATGTTGTCAAGGGCAGGCATTCATTTGAATTATGATGAGATATTACATTTTGGACAAATATCGAAATGTGTTTTTTTTTTCTTTTTAAGTGCATAACAAATGAAGACCAACTTGAATAGGAATAATAGCATTACTAATTTGTGCTGGATTGATCCTGTCTGCATGTATGAAACCATCAGTATACTTACATGTAAATGTATATTTACAGTAGCATGTACATGTACATGTATGTATAGGGAGAAAACACTGTCTGTTGAAATACACTGTACTGTAGTGTGTCTCAAGTCAAGATTGCCTCTGATAGTCATCTCAAAAGTAGTGCACATTTCCTTGAATACCTTCCTTCAAGCTCAATGAAGCTGTGTATAGATCATGGATATCCTGAAGAAATTTGATTGCGCATTTCTGGTAATTTTAAATATTTTTCAAGAATAAATATCTTTTTAGCCTGCACAAGTTGCAATCTAAGAGGTTGAAATATGGTCTGCAATATACATGTACACATGTACATCCAAGGCAATGGATGATTGATGACAATTTCAAAAGTGCATGGAAGCAAGAGGATGATAGAGTAACAAAATTCATACATGTAGATGTATGAATTCTCAATATTTGTTTAGACCTCATCTGTTACATGTACATGACATGTACCTGTGTAGTATTTTTCAATAGGAGTTCCCATGATTTCCAGCTAATTTTTCTCCTAACATGGCGATATTGCATTTTGTTTTTTGATGCAATCACAACATCCAACTCCATTTCTGAAAAATAAATCATTAAAGGCATCGTTTAACAATGTTAAATCTGAGATACACATCTTTGAGTGACCGGTTTTACCGTACTCATTTTCCCCAATAGACTGTAGTATTATGAATTCGAAATTTGTAATTCCAATCATAAATATCTTGATAATCAGACAGGCAATCGGCTTGTAAAAGTCATGGAGTTCCTGACCGAGCTAAAGGTTTATAATTATCATTGCAGCATGAGCTAAATCCAGGATTTTGTTTCAGAATCTGAGACAAAGTTACCGGATCCCTTTAATAGATGAATCCCCTTTTCAGCCGAAGTATGTTAATTCATGAGGGTACTGTAACCATAATTGTACATAATGATACATGTATGTCACGTACCTGAGATTCTTAACAAAAACACCAGCAAATTGGCAAACATAAGAGGGTTTGGAAGATTGGAAAAGCAGCCGTTTCAAAATCTGTGCAATGCCAATTAACAGACATGTACATGTACATCCTGGTATCTTAGACAGGCAATCAATATCAAATGGGGATTGTATTTCCAGGCAAAGCGAAGTGACATTTCTCATATATAGCACAACCCTTTTTACTCCAGCAGTCACTGCTTCCAACTCAATTAATTAGGGAAGGATCCTGTTATTATAAAATGCAATCAATCCCCAATTTGCAGTGGGATGACTTCCAAGATTTGAGCTGTGCACATCAAATTTTCAAATTAGTTCTTCTGCGAAAGAAAGTCTGGATAAACGTACCACGATAGAGGAGGAGGCTATTCTTTTTAAATATATAAACAATTTTTAGATCGTAAATGGGGTTATGGTATGGGTGAAAATTCAGTCAGTGATACCCAGCAGATTGAAGAATATTTTTAATATAACTTGTGGTGATTGAGGCCTTTTGAGGGGGTCATCATCACAACTACATGTACATCATGTACAGTTGTAGCAAACAACCATTTAAAAAAGTCATTGCACTATATTTGAAATGAGAAAGAAAGAAATTGAAATGAACGAATGTGTCCTTGTGTGCCCCTTCAACTTGAACATTACCTGCAAAAGCCCATGACCACCCCCNTGGGCGAGAGTGTGCCTGTGAATTATGGCTGCTGCATTATTTATGTCCTTCTCCACCTCAAAGAGAAGGTCAAGATCTCACTGGAATCTTACTTGTGGTTCTTCAGACTTCAGAGCTACTAAAAGATTAACCCCTTTGCTACCCCAATCTCTGAATTAACCTTTATAGTCACTGACAGTGCTACGGTACTTGCATGTTCATGTAGAAAATCACAGGGGGTTAACCAATTATGTCCCAAATACTTTTGACTATAGAGTTCTAAGTTTGCATTTACATTGCATCGTACCGACAGTTCGCTTTCTCGTCATAAAGAGCCTCAGTTGATTTTATACACTCTAACTAGTATACACAAATGATTTTTTTCAGGTGATTGGTCCACTTTTATCATAATATCTTCTTTGTTTTTTGGTTTGCCCAACCCTTAGATTGATGCTGCTCATTTATACGGGTTTGTCTACTTTCGACAGGTGAAGGACAAAACTTCAAGAAGAGGCTACTTTCAAAAGGTAATTTCATGTTTAAAAAAAATGAAAATACAGAAAATAACAGTTTTGTTTCCTTCGTAAAGGATTTAACTGTAAATCAATTTAAATGAAAGTAATGTTTTGCTCATTAATTGTCAAGGACGGAAAACGTGCTGATTAAAACTACAATTTCGCAGTGTACTTTGTTTACATGTAATGTAGATAGTAACCATTTTAGTGAGAAAATATGTTATGGCTAATTTCTAAATCTTTAAGTCTTTCAAGATATATCTTCCTTAATGGTATTTAATTTATACATGTATTTTCAAACACTGTATTGTAAAGGAAAGAAATCAGACATTTTTACCATTACAAAATGTTGCCATGACCTACCGGTATGCATATAAAATATTTGTATAATTTATCTTATTACTCCATGATTACTACAGTATTTCTTCAGTAGGCTACCGACTTAAAATGATCTTTTACATTATATATTTCCTCTTTATTTATCTATACACTGTGAGGTTAGTGCTGTGTAGCATGCAATTGTTTGAACTTGTAACTGATAAAGTGATAACGACTTACATGTTCTAATTTTGGTACTGGTATGGAAAAGGCCGTTTAAAGAATCATAGTGAAGCAAAAAGGGCATACACATCAAATAACAACATCACATTAAGAAATGTCTAAACAAACTTATTTTGAAGAGGTCTGTTGATATGACAGCTGGCCAATAATCAGAGCATGCTCACTATATTAGCCCTGCCATTTTATATGGTTTTGTACAACAGTCAGAAGAGAGAAACCCTGATTCTTTTGTTAGTTCTTCATTTGAAAGTTGAAACAATGCTTAATAATTCATTTCTCTATACAATGTTTCTCTTAAAGGGCAAGTCCACTCCAATTATTATTTACTTTAATTAGAAGCAGAAAAATCAGACAAACCAATAAAAAAAAATTTGAGCAAAATCGGATAACAAAAAAGAAAGTTATGAATTTTTAGTGGCATGCAAAACTTTGAAAATCACAAGAAAAATTGACAACTCACTCAAAAATCTGTGACATCATTGCCTCACTATCCACTAATTATTTCTTTATATTGATAATCTGAATTTCACAATTTTCCCTTAAGAATCTTATTTCCTCGCATCAGCATCCAAGCTTATTGATAGTAATATGTTTTTGTGTGGATGCACTACTATATAGAGTAATTTTTTTCAGTTAAAGCATGAAAAATGGTAAACTATTTATATGAAAATCATAAAGGATATTGTGAATTGTCATGCACGCAATATGATACAAATCATATAACATGGGCAAAGGCATGGGCAGATCAGGTTTTTGGGGATAAAAAGGGAAATGAATGGGATAAAAATATAGCAATTGATAAAGAGTGAGGCAATGACGTCACAAACTGATAACCAAATTAGCAATTTGTGTAGTGATTTCCATTGTTTCATAACTTCCTTACTAAATTTGTTTTGCTCTGTTTCTCTTGTGTTTTTTGGCATCTACTAAAAGCAAATTATTTTTTGAGTGGACTTGGCCTTTAAACATTGTTCGGACTACGGAAAAGGCGATTGCTGATTGTATTAATTGCTACAATGTATATGATTCTCGTGTAGCAATACTATGGATCTTGGTAGTCAGAACTAGGGGCAAGTTAGAGATTTGTAATGGAATAATGAAGCAATTCAAATAATGCTCTTTCATAGAACCAGCACTGCCAGATTGTTATTATGTACTAATCCCACATTAAATGGTATGATGTACATGTACATGTAGATGTCTGCTGAAATCCAGAAGGGCTTTAAAGCCTCTATCAGGGTTTTACAACCCCTCAAAAACTTATAATCTCAAAATTTATCTACAAATTCATCTGTAGCCTCAAGATCAAAGGTACAGTATTTATAGAATTTCAGAATCTGTGTTTTGTCTCTTTGAGTGAAAATCAAAGCCCATCTACACAACAAATGGGGTAAATAAACCACTGCCAGTTGCAAAATTGAAATAAAAAATATGATTGTAATTTTGCTAATGATTAACATTGTGCCCCCATACATTTAGGAAAGTTTCAATTATAATTGTTCACAACATTTTGGCCCCCTTTGTAAGTTTTGAGAGTTTCACCATGCAAATCCCTACAAAGCCCTGTAAGTCATTGTGATATATTTAAAAGCATACATGGATATCATCTGTTGAGTGTTAGAAGGGCGTTATTTATCTATGTGTTAAAGAACATGAGGTAATGTCCTTCTAGCTTTCAGTTCTCAGAAGACAATATGCAGTACTGTGTACAATGTACAGGTTGTATTTGCTTTTGCTTACCGGCACATTAAAGAGCTGAGAGTGCAAGCATTAGTATTCCTCTTGTTCTTTAATAAATATTTGAATATTCCCTTTTGGTTAAAAACAAAATGAGACAACTTATTATCACATTATTTTATGATATTGATGTTTGAAAAAAAAAATTGGAATAAGATTGGGACACTACTGCTTCATGTTGAAACAATGAATAGATCAAGATGGTGTCAATTTCTCGGTACCCTTAAAGAGAGTGTTACGCCCTTCTCATTCTCAACACGTGATGGATTGTGCTTTCATCATTTGAAAGGTTAGCTGTATTACGTTCAAATACATGCCATACTGACTGACTGCACAGGTCTGCGTACAAAGTCGATATCGAGAGTAATTGCATCTTGCCTGAGGGGCATTGCACACATGTACAAGGCAATAGCAGGTGACAAAAATAATCTTATTTTACCCTCATCTCGCTTCTCATCACCGATGCATTTATGCACCACTGCCTCCTTAAAGCCACTCTTAGAATAGGATATTGAAGTCCACTTGGAAAGTACATGTATAATGTGAAATATATTCCAGCAAAATATTGGAATCCACTTTGAGGGTTTGCGACCAAAATTGAATCCCACTCAAGAGTGTCACATTTACATGAAGGATATTGTAGTATTATAATACACTGAAGTGACTGAACGGTATATCTGACCATAGTTGAAGCCCACTTATATTATTCAGAATCTTATTTCAATTTTAAAGTCCATCGAAAACATGGACATTATAGTGATGCAGTTTGCATATCATTATGTGGATACATGTAGGATTTTTTTATTCAAGGAAAGAAGACCAAAAAAATAAATTTGGGAAATTTCCTAATTGATATTAATGATACTGGTGTATGTATATTGTTGTAGTTCATTTGTATCTTGTAGAATAACTATTTTATATGACACATTCAATGCACAGCCTATACATACAGTTAGAAACTAATGGTAGATTATTTATACCCTTACCAAGTTTTGTAATTCTGTAAAGTATGTGGGGGAAAAAAAGTAATATTTTTCTTGATTTATATTTCCTAAATCTAAAAGTATTTATTAAAGGCCCTAATTCAACCAGTCCACTTTTGATTCTTGAGTTGACAAAAACACACAAAACATCAAATTTACAAGGGGTATGATTCATTTAGTTGTTAATTGTTCAACCAGAGCGTCTACTTGTGACTGTACATGTACATGTACATGTAGGCTGCTAGCAGCATGCAATCATTTCAAAACAAATCCCAAGAAAAGGTCATCAATGACACAGGAGGATCAATGCAACCACTAGCATAAAATGACAGACTGTGTTTACACTCAGAGTTCATGTGAGGTTTATGAAACGTTTGCTTGTGGTTTACTCAGTGGAAGGGAAAATCACTTGTTTGTTTTGGGGTTCATATCATGTTATTGTTGTTCATATACATGAGGCCTGGCCTCATCAGCTTGAGTTTGCCAAATAACCCTCTATTTTAACTATCCCAATCGTAATTTGCATCTTCATCAGCCCACAGTTGCAATTAGAATATTTGGTCGAGAAAATGTCCCAAGAAATCTTGGTCTTGTTTCCAAAATATCCAGAAATCTTGGTGTTGTTTCCAAAATATCCCGCTATTTAAGAAATAGCAGGCTAATTTGCGCCTGGCCGAGCTAGTTTGTGATGAGCGTATCAGTCTAGTTAAGAAGCAATTTCGAGCTTCGGGATAATATCCCAAGTCTGAAAATAGCGGTTATTTGGCAAACTCGAGCTGATGAAAACAGGGCTAGTACTGTAACTGATTTGGGGATAAATATCCATGAAACAGTGTGAATCTACATGTATGCACTATGCAACCATGCAGTGAACCAGCAGCACAAAGTTCTACTCATGTGTTTACATTAAGAGTTCATAATTTTTATGGAATGATTGTGGTTTATTCACTGATGTAAGCAATTGCTTATAATTATTTGTTTTGTGGCCAATATTGAAAGGTGAATTACATCATATATCATATACATATTTTTGTACTCAAAATATCATGCATTTTGAAAATAACCTGTAATTGTGTATGATATACCGGTAATGACGAGTCAACTTTCAACCAACAAAATGTTTGGAATCCACCCAGCCACTAATATGAATTACAGACATGACATTATCCTAATAGTTATAATGTTCATTAAATGTTTTGTCGTGGTCTGAATGCTGAAAGAAGAAATAACTCATGCTAATTTAAAAAAAAATGGATTAGATTTATATACAAAATATCTGTACTGTTATTTTTGTCACCTTCAAAACATGTTGGTTCTTTATAATCCAAAGTATACAGTGGTACATGTTCACAAAAAATATAAAATAGTGTATTCGAACAGGAAAACTAAGAATGTTCTTTCTCCTAAGACATGAATTGAAAACACCAAACATCTTTGGTGCATAAGTGATGTGGTACATGTACAATTAACTCTCTGGGCATACATAAATGTAACAGCTGCATGTTTGTAACCTCTGTTTTACAAGTGACTGTCCGTAGGCCTATGGTCATTGTTGTGCGCTCTCTCTCTCTCTCTCTCTCTCTCTCTCTCTTTTTGAGGTTTTGCATATTTTCAGGTACAAGTAAAGAGGCTGTCTGTATAATGTAAACTTGTCTACTATATACCGGTACATGTAGGTGTACATGTATATATCCAACACTGCATATTATAAGGCCAATTGTGCAATTGCATACTTGTTTTCTTTCTTTTTTTTGTCAATAATTTTTAACCTCAATACTATAGTGCTATGAATGAACTGTAACAGAACCTGTACCAGTATTTATTGAACAATGATAACAGTATTGAAATTATTTTTGTTTGGATTCTTGTTTAAAAACATGGAGAAGTACATACATTTGTATATACCGTGTATAAGACGCACCCCTAAGATTTACGGTAACACATGTAAATCTGCCTTTTACATGTATACGTCATACAATCTCCATCACATTCGTAGAAACCATACTTATACAGGAAAAGCACAGAAAGGTTTGTCCATGCATTTATTTCCAATATTTTACCTTTTTTGATTGAGTCACATTGGTTGCCATTGGTTGCCATTAAGGTAGAGAATTATGTAAAGCATTGAATGTTTAAGCCCTAAATTATTTTTCTGAATTATTGTCTCCTCAATTACATCCATAAACATGTGTGTACATCACTTATAAAGTACCGGTACACAGAACAAGCTGCGTCTAAAGCTACCTTGCACAAAAACAAAATTAACTCTAGCAGATGGTACTTGTAATTTCAGTTGCACTGCTCCAAAGCCAAATACCGGTAACCTACCTCTTGTCCACTAGACATATAAAAAAGCCTCAGCTGTTGCTGTCTTCAACGTTTTGTTGAAGATGCCCTTGTTTTCAGGAGCTTTTGAATACCGGTAGTTTTTATTTTTGTGTCTGTAAAGGAGTACTGTTAGGAGTTTTGTTTTTCATCACAGCAAAGTAGAGTATATGTAGATGTAGTAGCTGTGCTATATTAAGTGATTTAATTCTTCTTCTTCTTCTTCTTCTTCTTCTTCTTCTTCTTCTTCTTCTTCTTCTTTGCAGTCTCTAGTACTTGTGAGTCAGTTGCCCTTCACATCATTATTCACCCAGTTAGCTAGCCTGGTAGCCCCAGAGTATTTTGACAATGGGGAACCATCAATAGAAGCAGGTAAGTTATTATGTAAATCCTTGATCTTACAGATTATTTATTTCAGCTAGTTTATGACATACAATCACAGACCAATGGCTTTCCCTTGCCTATAAAATGCAGTGGTATAGGGATATTTATTTTTTTGATTAAAAAAAATATATATTTGGTTTAACCAATGTCTGTTCTTTGATTCAGCTTGCCATGGCACAGAGCAGTAACCAACCATTGCCCAGGGAATACCCTTCATTAGTACATTGAAATATAATTTGTTACTTTGTACTTCAAGGTTATGCAAAGTTTTGGGAAATTTAAAAATTGGATGGATATTAATTCTTTTAAATGTTAATATATTTGGATGCCCCTGTGATGTATTATAAGCACTAGAAAAATTAGCCAGTTAAACTCTTTGGCTTTCAAGCAAATTGAATAACAAAAATTTACCGGTGCTCCCTGTAAATTTCAAATATTTCGAATAGCATCTAATGCCATTCATTGATAGCTGCGACCAGTTCTGATATATAACTTCCAAACGTGAATAGCCAAATCGTTGATTTTAGTCAAGAAACGTTGTTGTAAAGCTAAAGTAATATTAGTCTTATGAGGGAGCTATACAACATAAAGAGTTTATTATTTACAATTTCATCACTTTAGTCTTGTTTTCAACCGCGACAACGATCATTGACTATTGTAAAATCGCATATGCTTTCAATACATTGTATGTTCATTTGAACCAAATTCATGACCGCATACTAAAACTTTGTATAGTTACCGGTACCTTGAATGTTTTTTCTTGTTTTCAGCATGCCATGACATAGACCAGTGGCCATCGCCTTGTCCAGGGAAGACCCTTCACTTACCCATCATGGGCTGTGTCCTTCAAGTCCGCATCCCATCTAGGCAAGACAAGCCCAGTGCTGCAGCCAGTGCCAAGGGACATGTCGAGGTAAGGAAAATGAAGAGTTGCTGATCTCATTTGTGTTTGAGAGGATAGGGTGTATACCTTGGGAATTTACCTAAAAGAGTTCAAAGAACTGATGAAAGACAAAGCAAGCACTGCAGCCAGTACCGAAGGACAGGTCGTGGTATTCAGATTGACAAATTAGTGTGAAGCATTATTTCTTGTGGATGAGAGGTTGGGTGTACATACAAAATCTTGTTCTTGGTAATGTGCTAGAAGGTTTAAAAGATTGCGTCCAATTGAGAAAAGACAAAGCCAGTGCTGCAGCCAGTGCCAAGGGACAGGCCATGGTATAGGAGATTGAGGATTATTATGAAGCATTTGATCTAATTTTGAGATGCGGTTGTAAGTAAGGATCTTATTCTTGCCACTCTGTTAAATAGCATGTAACAGTTACATGTACAAACAATCTGCAATATGACACCTGCTACTTTAATCCTTTCATTGATGTAGTCTTTTATACTGCCAACATTTCAACAGTGTTTCAACAAAGAAAATATGGTCTTCTTTCTTGAAATATGAAACACATATTTTGTATGAAAATAAAACAGAAAAAATGTACTGCAATTGAGAACTTCTCTGTCAAATCCGTGTGGTTCTAGAAACCCTTGGTCACACAGTAACAGTAACCTGCCTTTAAAGAAAAATTGCAGTGGCAAGCTTGAAACGATTCTGTATGTAAGTTAATTACATGCAGGGCTAGATGAAAAATTGTAGATGCACGTAAGAAAGGCCAACGCGTACTCACTTTATCAGTAGTTGCAAGGTACATAAATGTCCAGTGCACTTATGTCATTGTATTGTGCCTGTCTTGTTAGGCGGTTTACCATGTGGGAACAAAGTTACGTTTGTATTCGCTACTATTTGATATTTTCGTGGTGGTTCTTTGAGTCTCAGTCATGACTGACCCTTTGTGACCCTGTTGACGATGGTTCTCCAGAGTATTCTGTCTTGAGCCATACAATTTATTTTTTGATAAACATAGATTCGAATTTAATTCGAATCTATGTAATACATCGTTGCATCTTGTTCCATTTTTTATGTTGATTACAGCTGATGGGATCGCCTCTTACTGTCGTGCCTTCCATCAGTGAGCCTGAGATGTTTAGATGCCTTCATCCAGTTATACCTCACATGCAGCTCCTATGGGAGCTTGTCCTTACTGGAGAGGTAGGTCAATGGTCAAGGGTCTTTTCATAAACCAGACTTAAAATCCGGTGCATTTAGCCCCCAAACTTTCTATTAATTTCCAGACCTTAAGATTTTAATCTTAATCTCCCATGAAAAATGGTTTAAAGTCATTTTTTCACCAAAAGACAAATAAAAAAAACACAAAACAACATCCCAACACAAACACCATGCCCCTCCTAACCCTTCCCTGCTCTCCACCCCTTGCCTGCCCCCTCCCCCACCCCCATCCCTATTTGCATATCCTTCACTAATCGATGATGTGCAAGAAATTGGAGAAATTGCAGAAGTTTGTAAGTTTTATATTGTATATATAGTCAAACCTGCTTCTTTTTAACTCGATTCTATAACATTAGACATATACATGTAGGAGTGTGTGTGCGTGTGTGTTACTTGTATTTGTTAGTTGTTGATTTCTTTTATTTCACGAGTGGAATAAACTTGAACTGGTCAAAATTGAATATCATACATTACCTTTTTCTTTTTCTTGTCCAGACATTGGTTGTGATGGCACCAGGGCCTGGTATGTGTGCTGATACTGTCCATGCTTTGGTCAGTATGATCTCACCTCTAAGGTTCATGTCTGACTTCAGACCCTACTTTACTATCCATGACAGTGAGTTCAAGGAGTATACCACAAGAACCCAAGCACCGTAAGTAAACATTTGAAGGTCGGTCCCCAGACGTAAATAATCATATCTGATTGATACACGTCTGTATAAACCCAATACACATACAAACACACATTGCATTTTTATTTCAATAGAGTGCAGAAATTTGGGAAAACACTGAAATGATAAAAGATGTGGAAAATTACATGCCAACATACATGTATGAGAACATTCATTGTTGTTAAAAATGGTAAATTTGGAAGTCTGTAGAACATTACATGGTAACTTAGTCATGTGATTAGGATGTTAATATGCTCTTGCCTAAAGATATTTATTTTGTACATGAACGGATCTGAAATATGCATTCTGGCTCACAGTTATGGAGCAAAATGCCCTTTTTCTTATAGGAAACCAGTTGAAGCCTATGGTGTACTCACATCACTGAGTCGCTAATTGTCTCCCATTATATATATTTTTATGTGATGGTTTTTCCTGACTGGGACAAGCAGTATGCAAGATCAGTGATAAAGAGACAAAGAACGTGTGTATGAGTGTAAAAGGAAAAGACATTTGTATGCATTATACAAGCAAATTCAATTCAATTCAATTCGTTTTTTTAAACCATTTAAAATAAAAATCAGTATACAAATCATGCATGTATGAAAATTATTGGTACAGTGTAAATGGTCAGGGTGCCCCTAAAAGCCAAGGCTTGTTTAATGGGGCACCCAATGCATAAATAAATATACATAGAATAAACATGAGATGCAAAACAAACTTCGTTTTAAAAAAAAGCAGCAATATAATACACATTTTTATGCAGCGTGTTGATAATATCTTTGAATATTTGAGGTCAGTGAGGATTTTAAAAGATGGCTGCATTGTATGTTGTATATTATGTAGAATGATATAATTCTTGAAAACGTAAGTGCTCCTTAATTTGATCTTCTGTCTCAAAGGCCTTCAGTGATTCTTGGAGTGACAAACCCATTCTTTGCCAAGACGTTACAGCATTGGCCTCATATAGTACGGATAGGAGAGCCCTCGTATGGTAAGCATTGGATCATTCTCTCACGAGTTTCACAGGTGTACATCTGTTTGTATACATGTACACTGTATATGCTTGATGAGGAAATGATAGTACATTGAATAGGGAAATAATAATGATAATAGTAGTAGAACACCATACTTTAATAGCGCACATCAGAAGTATGTCCCTATGTGCTGTAATGGAGAGAAGGAAAGAAAAGAATAGAGAAGAGCGAGATATGGTCAGCATGCTTCCTTGAGTCATTTGTTAAATGAAACATGATATTGTTTGTCTTATCAATGGACAATTTCATTAAATTGATGTTCACCTGGATCCACTGTCGGCAGTCACAAAAATAAACTAAAACACTTGAAGGGAATTTATTATTGTAGTTTGAGTTTTGTGAGATGTGCAAGAGGTTGGCAACAAGAAATAATTTATGCTTTCTTTGCATTCCCTTGCATTCCCTTGCATTCCCTTGCATTTGCAAATCATGTCTTCAGGACAAAGATTGGTTAATGTATGCTTCTTGTATAATGACTGTAGAATACATGATGTTAATTATTGAGTCCTGCAAAGTGAACGGCTTGTTCATAGTGATGTCAAATCTAATAGGAAAATGTAATATTCTTTTGAATAATTCTAAGGGTCTGATATTACATGAATCTAAATTTGTTTAATTTGTTTGTTTTGTTTTACAGGAGACAAGAATTCCAAAGCTCTGAAACCAAAGAAGCCAGGGAGTATCAAAACACTAGAGTCCAAACCAGGCAAGTATTAGAAGACGAATTATGTCTTGAAATCCACTGGGTGAATATTTTAATTGGTGTTATAAAGTTAAAGGAAAACAAACTTGAATTACATGCTGATAAACTGAACTTTTTCTTTGTCATATATCTGATATGCGGTATGTACACTGCTTTGCAAGTGTTCAGAACTTTAGGCATTTTGGTCATTATTATTCTTATTATTTATTTTTTTTTTGGGGGGGGGGCTTACCAATATTACACTGAATTACACTTGGGGTGTGCATGACAAGACTTGTTTTTAGCTCATTGATGACTTGATGACAATTGTATGCCCCAAAGTGACCAGTTTTCTGATTTTACCTATTTGAGGCAAAAGGTAGTTGATTTATATATTTACATACACGATTAATGCTCTTCTAGCTCTTAACAGACAGTATATATCTAATCCTGCTTCGTTTGGCATGTTGCATGTATGTTCTGCTCCTTATTATGCAGTTTGATATCAATGGCATGTGTGTTGTGTAACATGAGAAGTTTATGTTATGTTTTGTCTTGTAGGTGTCTACACACAGTACAAACCATTCCTGAACAAAGACAAGAACATTATCAAGAGGTTATCAAAGGTGAGTCAATCAAGAACTTTATTTTGATACAAGATAAATTTCCTTGGTACTATGACCCAACACTTGCCGTTCTCTGAGGACACTTGATAATGCAGAACCCAGAATGACCCCCTGAATTTCAACTCTCATTCTATCGAGAGAAACGGTAGGACTCTTTTTTTTTTAATTGTTAAAATTATGAATTTACATGAAATACAAGAACCCTCCCTATACTCACCGATGTTTGTTCAGATCTAAGTATTTATTAGTTCCGGAGGCAGATTGTATTATCTTGATGTGTTGTGTAAGTTTGATGCTATTATCTTTCAACTTTTACTTGAAGGAACATTAACTATTCTTTGGTTTCATCCCCTTGAAACTGAAGACACCATCAGGATTCTTTAAAATGAACCAATATCTTTAGGATATTTTGTGATTTTAGACTTTTATTGATTATATAAAGATACTATTTTTAGACTGTGAGGTTAGATCCGGTTCACTTAAGGTTTGTTCAGATATGCTGCGGTAAACTGCCGCAAAATATTAAAAAACAATGCAT